>SJYC01071654.1:0-122695 GCA_006408675.1 Madoqua kirkii
GTCATCTGCATATCTGAGGTTATTGATATTTCTCCCAGCAATCTTGATTCTAGCTTGTGCTGCTTCCAGCCCAGCGTTTCTCATGATGTACTCTGCATAGAAGTTAAACATGCAGGGTGACCATATACAGCCTTGACGTACTCCTTTTCTTATTTGGAACCAGTCTGTTGTTCCATGTCCAATTCTAACTGTTGCTTCCTGACATGCATATAGGTTTCTCAAAGGGCAGGTCAGGTGCTCTGGTATTCCTATCTCTTTCAGAATTTCCCACAGTTTATTGTGATAGACACACAGTCAAAGTTGCATTATAGGTCTTCAAAAGGCCCTTTATAGCCATGTGATTCTCTGATTTCACCTCTGATAGTCCTAAGTCAGCAACAGTGAATTCTGTATTAGATGATTTATGGGTCAAACTGCAGTTTTCATGGGGAGATGATAAGCTTTTCTTTTTTCATCTGAACTTCCACAGTCTACAAAATACTTTCATAGGCATAATCTAGTTTTGACTTCTTAAAACAATCCCAAAAAGTATGTATTATGATTGTCTGTATTTTAACATAGTAAGAGACAGATAATCAAGAGAAGTAACACACTCAGGGTCACTAAATAGCTGAGGTGGAATCAGATTGAAGTCCTTTGATGTTCACCTCAAATTCTTTGTATTAAGCTGATTCTAGAAACCTCCCTTATCCCACCCCCTTATAGCCATGCCGGGGTATGGAAGAAGAAGGATTTCTGGTCAGAGAGAGGCACTGAGGACCGGTAGGAAGAACCAAGCCAGTAGACTGCAGGTCTGTACTTGCCCATTGTTGGTATGCAACTTGGAAGCACTTTTCTAGCCTGCTTCAAGATCAGCCTTTTAGCAGCTGCAGCTGTTCATAATAACAGCTGCTTATGCGAATGGTGATGTGATTAATAAAGAAAATCAACAGTTTGTTCTTTCAACTGTGCCCTTGGTGTGTGCAGCCTGTTTTCATGCAGGCTGTGTTTCTGATCTGAAACAACACTGTCCCACTGGCATATGGTCATCCAGGGTCTCCTATTCCCTGGAGAAGGGGTTGTTCTCTGAATCCTAGCCTGGGAGCCAAAAGCCCATCAGGGACTGGGCAGTAAGGAAAGTGGTGGGCAGTGTGGTGAGTGCCAGGTGGTTCTTGATTTCAGAGTCAGGGATGCTGGGGAGTAGGGGGCTGCACTGATGAAGGAGATCACCTCTCACCTCCCCTGTGGGTCAGACAGAACACCAGGGCTGCCAGTTCATCACCTCTGATTTGTAATCTGTGGCCTAGAGAAGGGCCAGTGTTCATTCATTACATGCAGCTAGTCTGGGGGCAGAATCATGGTTAGAACCCAGGATTCTCGTCTACCTGCTCTCTGCGTGTGTTTGTGTTACTTCTAGGATACCGTTTCCAAGTAAATTTTCCCTTTGAATCAGAAAACTATAATTGAAAATAATAGCCACACTCCAATATGAATAGTTCAAAGTGCTTTATACTTTATTTCTATTACCTAAATTAATGCTAACAACACCCTATGAGGAAGGTGTCATTTCTTCTTTACTGATGAGCTATCCAAAACACAGAGAGGTTAAGTAATTTGCCTAAAGTCACAGAGCTAGTGGTAGACTGGGAATGTGAACCCAGGAAATCTAGCTTCAGGCAGAAAATTAGCAAATAACTGTGGATCTTCTTTTTTAACCTCATTAAGAAAAACTTCTCCTGTAAAGTGGAAGTCGTTGATGGAATACAATTTCATTGCTGTTAGGAAACTCGGAAATCAGGTGGCCTGAGTTCCTCCCTCCTCCATTTTACAGAAATGGAAACTGAGACCCAGAATGGAAAGGGACCTTGATCTTCTTGACTCTGACTCTTGACTGCTTTTGGGCAGAGTGCAGGTGAGGAAAATGTCCAGCAAATGGCTGCTTCCTGAGGAAGGTGTTTGCACCTAAGACTGTCGCCTCAGCAGTGTCTGCTCCCTGGGGAGCATCTGCCTGGGATTAAAGTCACTTTGAGAAGCTGTACTTCTAGATTAAAGCTCAACATTCAGAAAACGAAGATTATGGCATCTGGTCCCATCACTCCATGGGAAATAGATAGAGAAACAGTGTCAGACTTTATTTTGGGGGGCTCCAAAATCACTACAGATGGTGACTGCAGCCATGAAATTAAAAGACGCTTACTCCTTGGAAGAAAAGTTATGACCAACCTAGATAGCATATTCAAAAGCAGAGACATTACTTTGCCAACTAAGGTCCATCTAGTCAAGGCTATAGTTTTTCCAGTGGTCATGTATGGATGTGAGAGTTGGACTGTGAAAAGGCTGAGCACCACAGAATTGATGCTTTTGAACTGTGGTGTTAGAGAAGACTCTTGAGCGTCGCTTGGACTGCAAGGAGATCCAACCAGTCCATTCTGAAGGAGATCAGCCCTGGGATTTCTTTGGAAGGAATGATGCTAAAGCTGAAACTCCAGTACTTTGGCCACCTCATGTGAAGAGTTGACTCACTGGAAAAGACTTTGATGCTGGGAGGGATTGCGGGCAGGAGGAGAAGGTGACCACAGAGAGTGAGATGGCTGGATGGAATCACTGACACGATGGACGTGAGTCTGAGTGAACTCCGGGAGTTGGTGATGGACAGGGAGGCCTGGTGTGCTGCGATTCATGGGGTCACAAAGAGTTGGACACGACTGAGCAACTGAACTGAACTGAACTTCTAGATGGGGTATGTTTCCGTGCTACACAGCTGCCTTGTAGTTTGAAGTGTTTTAATTGCTATCAGATGAAGAATGCTAAAGAAATAACCTAGTGGGTACAGTGCGTTTCTGGGGTGTCGTGTTCGCTTTTTGTCTTTGTTCCTAGTCTGTTACTCCCCACCTCCCCCAGGATGCATGTCCTTTTCTCACATCTCTGCTGTCTGTACAGTTTGAGTATCACAGTGAATATTTTCATCTCTAAACAGTCTGTTATCTGCAGTAAGGAAGGGGGCTGGCCGAGTAGACTGTGAGATACTGGGTCCAACTCTGTGGGCTGGTAAGACTCCTAGTGATCTTCCTTCTCTGCTGCTGGTCTCAGAGCTCAGAACCTTAGGAGGATTTAGAGAGCTGTAATAGGATTCAGAGAATTACAGAGGAGTTAAGCTAGTGAGGATCTTCCTGAGATTAGTTCATCCACCCCATCACACTGCTGGTGGGGAAATTTAACCCTGTGGTGCACAGTGACTTGCTTGAGGTCACACTGGCCAGGACAGTGATAACGATTATATTGGGAAATGTCCCTGCTGTTTATTAAACATTGTTGCAAGTGCTTTGTAATCATTAACACATTTAATCCCGACAATAACTCTGTAATGGGGGTGCTGCTACCATCCTCACTTTACTGATAAATTACAGTAGTTAAGTTACCTGTTCAAGCTAGTGAGAAGCTAGATTCCAACCTAAGCAGTCAGGCTTTTAACCCCTTAATACCTTTCCATAACATGAGTGCCATCACCATGCTAGGTTCTGTGCTGGTTGCTGGTGTAAAACGTGTGTTGTTGTGCTCAGTTCCTCAGTCGTATCTGACCCTTTGCGACCTCATGGATGGTAGCCGGCCAGGCACCTCTGTCCATGGGATTTTACAGGCAGGATTACTGCAGTGGGTTGCCATTCCCTTCTCCAGGGGATTTTCTGATCAGGTATCCAACCTGCATCTCCTGCATTGGCAGATGGATTATTTACCACTGCATCACGTAGGAAGCTCTGGCATAAAACATGAGGGGTGTTAATTGTTGATGGAGATGATGGAAGGCAGGGAATGGTGGGCAGAGTAGAGAAGAGGTTGGTGTGATTTTCCAATGCAAGCCAGTTGCTAATATGATTCTTCCAGCTTCTGGTCCAGAGCCTTTTTATTCTATCATTTGGCCTTTCTTGGCAGCCTCAGGGCAAACATTCTTCTAGTGCCTGTGGTTTATGTTTATTGAAAGTGATTTGTGTGAAATATCATCTTATCCATGTGGTCTCCCCATTTTGAAAGAAAGAAGATGTGTCTCAGCTAATTGATTGATTTAAGGCTGGATAAAGGTCAGCTGGGTCCTTGATGCTAAGTAAATCAGGGCCAGTCTTAGGAAGGCACAGGCTCTGCAACCTCCCTTTCCCCCCATGTCATTCCAGGTTTAGAACATCTAATTAGGACATAGTTAAGGTTATCACTGGGAAGGGAGAATGAGGAAGCTGATCTCTTTTTCAGTCAAAGGCAGATGTCAAAAGTACTCTTAGGACATTTACTAAGAAATCAAAATTTATAAACTGAACTGGGTTTTAAGTGAACTGAGGGACCCTTCTCTTTAGTGCTGTGAGTGACTACTTTTGAAAAGTGTATGATTCTTTAATAAAAACCCTGTCCTGTTTCCCTGCTCTCTCAGGGCAGATGTTTGTACACCATCTCGACTTAAACCACTGAAGCGCACTGGCATCATGCTGTAAAAAAAATCAGTCACTGGGATGAGGTCATTTCTTGAAAATCTCATGCTCACGATGCACAGGATTAGAACTGGAAGCCTCATCCCCTAACTACTTACTCATGATTTTCCTGGAATAAAATCTCAGGGGAATGGCCATGTAGAAAGTCATGGGAGAGAATTTTATAATCTCTGGTTCTCAGGGAAGAGGATGGATAGGAAATGATCTTTCTGAGTATCATTCCAGACCAGCCTACTTCTGTTTCTGTCTCCTGGGTCCTGTCCTCTCTGCCAGCCCAGCCCTCTTCCTGGGGGATGATTTCTGCTCCTTTCATCTGCAGTTTCTCCTTTGTTACCAGTTCCTTCCTAAACATGCACCCGCACATTCTCCGTACATTCTTTCAAAAGAGATCTTAGAGAATTTCTGTGCAACAAGTTCTCTGTGGGCATCAGGAATACAGTGAAGAACAAATCTTCATGTTATTGGGTTACAAGTCTTAGAAGGAGATGGACAGTGGAAAAAAAACGGTAGATTAATGCCCTGAAGGAAATACCAACCAAAAGGGAACAGCATGGTGCTGTGGTTTGTCTTTCCTTCTCCAGCTTGACCTTGTCAACCAGTCTCTCCTAAACTTTCCCCCGTGGCTTCCATGGCAGTGCACTCTTGCTGGTTTTTTCCTTTTTCCTCCATCTCCATTTGAGAGACGGACTTGTATTTCTTTGTCCAGCCCTTGATGATGCTTCTGCTCCTTCTCTGCTCATACTTTCTCTGATCCTCTTGTTGAGTCATTTCCCATCTCTCTTGCTGCCTCCCGAGCCTGTGCCCCAGCCTGGATTTGACTGACTTTTGGACAGTTCCACTCAGTTAACCAAAAGGTGCCATGAACTGAGTGTCCAGCGTGAATCTATGCTCCTCCTCAGTCAACCACGCCACTTTTCCCCAGAGTCATAAGACGAACTTGAAAGTCATCCTGAGCCCCTTCTCGTGCTCCTACTCCAAAGCTGAAAAGAAACTGAGGTCTGTCCATTCTGCCTCCTTCTTTCCATTCCCACGGTCACCACCTTAGTTCAGGCCATTACTGTCTGTCTCCTGGGTTACTGCAGGAATCTCCCTGGATTTTCTGCTTTGAGTCTCACATCCCTTAAATCCATTCTCCACGCTAAGTCACCTTTTAAATAGGCCTAAGCCTCGGGGACAACCCATCATTCTTCCCGTAAAGTTCAGACTCCTTAGTGTATTTTACAGTGGGTTGGGGACCCAGCTCCTGCTTACATCTCTGATGTCCCCTCCTGCCACCCCTTCAGTTTCCCTGTATATTTCTTGTACACTTGCTTTGAGAGAGCGGTGCTATGTAAGGTACTGACACGCCGTCTCTCGTAAAGTAAAAACCTAAACATTCTGAACGGAGTAGAAGGCCTCTGTGTCTTTCTCTTTCGGCCTTAAGACCCACCTCAGATGCCCACGCACTCTTGGTTTCAGCCACTCTGGCCTTTCAGTTCTTTAGAAATACCGTATCCCCACCACTAAGGCCCTCCCTGAAATGCCCCATCCCTCCTGCACTCGCCCCTGCAGCCAACGCTGTCACTTCTACTTCCCTAGATGATCTCAGTTTAATCCAAATATTGCTTCTCCAGGAGGCCCTTCACGCTAGCCCAGGACAGGTCATATTCTCCTGAACCCGCACCCTAGCTTCACAGGTGTCTTCATTGCACTGATCCATCATGAGTTTGTATTTTTGGCGTCTGACAATTCCTGTTGTTGATAAAGCTCAATGATAGCTTGTCTTGGACCTATTATTATTTTCCTTTTTCTACTTGCCTGAAATGTAATTGTTCAATAAACATTGTTAGTATGAATGGCTACTTCACTTTTGTTCTTGAACTTGAGCAATTAGGTAGAATACAGGTCACAGTAGCCACTGAGATGACCTTATGTGTGGTAAGTTTTAAGGATATGTACCTTGGCGTGTTCAAGGGACTTATCTTCTTAGACTCCCACCTCTTTGCAGCTTACAACCATGGAATTAAAACGTGACGCTTTAGATATTATCTAGTTCAATATTTTTCAACCTTTCCTAAACATGAGGGTATTTTCTTTAATTAAAAACTGATGATCATTCAAATGGTAGTGGTTATATTTTTAATGTCAGTTTCTTGGAGGAAAATGAGTAGTTATAGAAAGCGCCTATGAATCTAGCTCACCACGTAAATGACTTTGAGTTTTTTCCATAATAGCATCTGTAGTAGTATGTATACTTGAGAGAGAGTGCTTGGTGAGCACATGGATTTATGGCACCAATAACCCTATGCCTTTGTGGCCCTTTAGTCAGGAACCAACCACATGGTCTGACCTTTTACTTTGCAAATTTGCATCAGATTTAGAACTGGTTTCCTGTGGGCTTGGTTTCTCCTATATGTATTTGATTTGACCAACATGGTATTTTTAAATAGAACAAACTTTTAAAAGTTGGCAGTTTTTTCACAAAACTAGATTTCCAATTTGAAAAATGAGGACTATACCTTATTTCCTGTTCATAGTCACCTGGTACTGGACAGCAGCTGTGTCCGTCAGAAGTGCCCTCCTTTTTCTGGTTTGTCACAGTTCTCACTCTGTGTTGCCATATAGCAAGTTCCCAGTAGAATGGAAGCGAGAAACCCAGTGATTTTAACAACATGTGAGTGAAGCCACCTCCAGCTCTGTAGCGGCTTGTGAGCCGAAAGAGCCCTGAGTCCAGAGTCAGGAAACCTGTATCCTTGGCTCCTCACTGTTAACTGACTAGCTTAGTGACCTTGAACAGACTGGATAGCTTCTCTAAACTGCAGTTTTGTCATTTGTCATTTTTAGAATAAGTACCTCTGAAGCCTCACAGCGTTGTTGGATCTCTAGAAGGGAGATTGTTTAGTCTAATGGAACATGTTTGTATTAACTCCCCTGTCTCCTTTTTCCTTGTCTTGTTTCTCTTTCTCTGTTATGGAAGAATCTATCATTTATTATTTTATTTTATTTTTTTTACTTTATTTTACTTTACAGCACAGTATTGGTTTTGGCATACATTAACATGAATCCGCCACGGGTGTACATGAGCTCCCAAACATGAACCCCCTCCCACCTCCCACCCCACATCATCCCTCCGGATCATCCTCGTGCACCAGCCCCAAGCATCCTGCATCCTGCATCGAACATACCTTGATGTTCATTATAGAAATATGGGAAGAGCTATTGATTTCCTGGGCCCTTTCTTACCCACGTCACGTCTGGAGGCAGCTTTAATCCTTTCATCTCATGTCCTTTGCTCCTGTTGGAGGTCCCATGGCCATAGGCAAGCTCCTGCAGTGACACCTAAGAAACCCCAAAGTTGAACTCCTAATTTCAAACGATTGGAGCTGCCACATTGCCTGTGGAGATGCTGCTAGTAACTAGCCAGCCATAGCATTGCTCACATTTATGAAATGCTAACAGGATACCAGGCTAGCACGGAGGAGTTAGTTTTTAGCAGCAACATCTTTGTATCCAGACTGGTGGATCAAACAAATTTTATTGTTTGAGAAGAAGCGTGCCAGTTATTTTTGTCATTCTGGATCTGGAAGAGAGGGTAGGCATCAATGCCACTGAAGAGGGAATAAACAGGAGGCCAGTCTCTGAGATTGCAAGCACCAAGGTGGACACTGGAGAACAAAAATGTAGACTTTGTAGATCTGAATCAGCTACTGCATGGTCATGTGACCTTGACTGTCTTGTGTGACTTTGCGCCAACTATCCTTTCTGATCCTTTGTTCATAAAGCATGGATAAAAGAATATTTCACCTTTTAATTTGATACTCTGTTTTAATTTTTAAAGATTTTGAAGAGAATGCCAACTTCGTAGGGTTTTTTTAAGAATCAAATTAGTGCATGTTTAATATGTTAAATGAGGAACTCAGTGCATGGAACTGCCCTTTTCTTCTAGCTTTTGGCTGAAAATCCTTTTTTACTTCCTCTAAATGGGATTAATAGGTCAGCCTGTGAACAGAGAATCATAAGTTGTCTGAATGCATCTTTTGACAAACATTTTGGTTGAACATTTTCTGAAGTAGGTACAGTGGGACTCCTATTGATTTTTTTTTTAAACTTTTATAAATAAAAGGCTAGGTTTTCCAGGAAACTAAAAGAACTTTTTTCTGCCTTTATTTGTTTCTCAGAAATTTCCAAAAGTATAGGACCAATCAGCATGATTCTTAATTCATCAGTCTGTGAACCCAGCCCAAGTGGCCTTCAGAAGGGGAACAGAGCAACCTCCCCAATAATGATGGGCTACATGGATCAGAAAGCTCTTGGCTCAGCTGGATTAAAGTAACTAAAATAAAGCTGAAGTTTTAAATCTGATGCTTATACTAATAGTTTTCATTTAGGGAAATAGTTTTGGGGAGACCTGACTTGGAGATGGTTGCGATATGTATTCAGGTATAGGAGAATATGGAATGTTCTCTTAAAAGTCTGCATATGGAGTTTAAGGTTACACTAGTCCTTTTGAGAATTCAGAGTGGCACTGGAGATTGGGCACCTGCTGGTGAAGTGAAGGTGGGCACTGAACCGGAAGTAAAAGTATTAGGAAGAGACTTTCACTCTTGCACGTCCCTTGAGATGTAGGGGCCAGGGAGAGATTTCCTAGCAGGTCCTCCCACTCTTTCCACTTCTCTCCTTTTCTTGCCTCTGTAGGAAATCCCTGTGACTGGCTGGTTGTGTGGAAATGATTGATGGTCAGCTTGGAGTTGATGATGAATTGGATGCCAAGAAGAATCTTGAAGAGGCTGAAAAGGGCTTGAGAATGTGCTCCAAGATGGCAGATAAAGGGGAGCTTTTTTTTTTTTTTTTTTGCCAGTCCTTTTCTTCTGAATCTTACCATTTTTGTGTTGTGGTTAGATGAGAAGAAGCCTAAAGGAGCCTTCCCTTTGAGAGATGGTATGGGGCGTCTCTAGTCAGATGCTTGTTCCTGCTGCTCAGGTGAGAGGTGGAGGGATGGAGTATGGGAGGAAGGAGTGTGAATGCAGGGATGAAGCTTCATCTCCTGTTTGAGGAATTTTTCTCAGGAAAAAAAACTAGTCTGTACGTTATGGATCATGGGCAGCAAGTTTGTAAGGTTCCCGTGTGTGTGTCTGTGCTCACTGGCTCAGCTGTATCCAATTCTCTGTGACCCCATGGACTGTAGTCCACTAGGCTCCTCTGTCCATGGAATTTCTCAGGCAAGAATACTGGAGTGGGTTGCCATTTCATACTCCAGGGGATCTTCCTGACCCAGGAGTCTAACCCACATCTCTTGTATCTCCTGCATTCTCACGTGGATTCTTTACCGCTGTGCCTCTTGGGGAGCCTCTTAAAAGATTCCAGCAGCTTGTGATGAGAGGTTGAGATCTCCAAGACAGAAAAGGCTCTGTTATTTGTCTTCAGGGAAGCCAGGTAGAGGGCTGATAAAAAAGCTGGGTGACAATATGCTGGACTCCAAAACCAGTTGAGGAAAGTAGAGCCTGGGTATAGGAGATGCCTGGGCTGGCTCTGAGAGATGGCCAGCAAAGCCTGCCTCAACGAGGCTCAGATTGTTTAGGATGTTCCTCAGGTGTTCCAGGAAAAGGAATATCGTTTTGTATCACGGACATTGGCTACCTCATTCCATTACTCACTATGTGTCTTCATCTTCAACAAGTCACTTCCTCTCTCCAGCCCCAACTTTCTCCAGCTGTCAAATGAAGAAATTGGGATACCCTAGTATATGATGCTCGGAGAAGGCAATGGCAACCCACTCCAGTACTCTTGCTTGCAAAACCCTATGGACAGAGGAACCTGGTAGGCTGCAGTCCATGGGGTCGCTAAGAGTCGGACACGACTCAGCAACTTTACTTTCACTTTTCACTTTCATGCATTGGAGAAGGAAATGGCAACCCACTCCAGTGTTCTTGCCTGGAAAATCCCAGTGACAGGGGAGCCTGGTGGGCTTCTGTCTATGGGGTTGCAGAGTCAGACACGACTAAAGCGACTTAGCAGTATATGATGCTAGAATTCCTTAAGTGGAATCATCCCTCTCTTAACTGATACCAAAATTTCTGTCAAATGGCTCTATGTTTAAAGTTTCTGGGATAGACATGGAGACCTGCTGCAGTGGCTGGTTTGGGGGCAGTTATGTAGGTTTTGAGGGAGTGTCTGGAGAGTGGTTTCTGTTCTCATTTGAGGGAGTCCTGGTATTATGTCATAAGATACACGGAGAAGCTCAGATCTCCTTCTGTGGCTCTCAGAAGAGTGATTCAGAGATTGCAGGGGAGTTTGGTCCCTGTCAGGATTTGGTCACCTGGCCCCTGCTGCTGGCAGTGGTACCAAAGCTTAGGGCTTTGTCCTGAGCAGACTGTGCCTTCACTGTGGAAGGCCCTTCGAAGGCTGTTTACACTGAAGGTGATGGCCAATTATTTTCCTGCAAATTAAGTAATATACCAAATGGGAAATTCATCTTAATCATCTTTAAATGCTTCCTGCTCACTTGCCAAGGTTCTAAGTAATACAATTTCAAAGGTTTAGAGGTGTCTAATACAATTTTCTCCCCTCTGTACATAATTCTGCGTCCATTGTGTAGCTCTATTAGAAACGTTAGGGTAATTATAGTTACTTTTTGCTTTTCAGTTTCTGTAATATTAGCCCCAAGTCTGCCTGTACTGGCTGTATTAATAAGCAATGACTGAAAATTAAAAGAATTCGGCAGACTCCTATATTAAGATTTTGTAGGCCTTTCTCCCTAGGATTAAATATGCTACTATAGGCAGGCAGGGTGGTCCATGGGGATGTGTATGGGTTAGGAGTTCAGAGACCCAGTTTCTAAATCTCCATCTGTAAAATGGGGAGAAAAGTCTCTGAACTCCTATTCCCTGGGGGATGTGAGGACCAGGGAGCTTGTTGGAAGTGAAGGTACTTTGGAAGCTCATGATGATGAGCAACAGGGAACTACTTTCTCATGTGCTTCTGGATGGTCTTATGCATGTATTTTGTGAAATAGAGATTTTGTATTTAATATTTGGGCAAATAATTGGAATATTTGACACATAATAGTGTGCAAAGTGCTTCTGTCCCCAAATCTTGTGAGGTAAGTAGTTTTGTTTTTTCCCCTCCTGCTAAACTAGGAATTAAGGTGTAGATGGGTTAAATAGTGCTTCCATGGTGGCTCAGCCAGTTAAGTAACATGCCTATGATCAGATTAAGCCATTGGAAAGGAAAGTAATTTGCTAAAATGTTTGCCTTGTGTTTGCAGCTTTTGGAGCTTTCCTTTGCTCATGTAGCACATTTTTACTTTGGGAAGGGCCTCCCATCACCTCTATAACAATAAGAATAGCTGACACTTTTTTGAGGCTTGGTCTTTGCTAGCCCATTTTCTAGATGGGGAAAGTGAGACACAGAGATTAAGTAGCTTGGCAGAGGTTACACAGTTTGTGTGGAAGACCAGTTCAAGCTTTTTCTGTACTATTACTAGTACTTCTACCAAAGACATTAGCTTTTCTTGTTAACACCTGTCACTGCCGCTCTCTCAGAGTTGATTTTTTTTTTCTTCAAAATCCCTCTTTTGCTTTTTCTCTTACTGATTTGGAAACAGGAAAAGTCAGTGTCTCTTGTAAAGCTTTTCCAACTCCCCTGTTACATTTGTTATTCTAATCTAGGCAGTGTAGGTCAGCTGTCTGCAGCCTGAATTTTGCTCGGAGACCTATTGTGTTTGGTTCTGATTATATTCGGGACAAACACACATTTGAATTAGATGACAAAAACTAAAATTTAAGGTCACTATTGTTGTTGTTTAGTTACTAAGCTGTGTCTAACTCTTTAGCGACCCCATGGACTATAGCCCTCGAGGCTCCTCTGTCCGTGGGATTTTCCAGGCAAGGATACTGGACTAGGTTGCCTTTTCCTCCTCCCAGGGATCTTCCCGACCCAGGGATTGAACCGAGTATCCTGAATCAGCAGGAGATTCTCTACTATTGAGCCCCCAGAGAAGCCCTAGGATGACTAAACAAAGTATAGATTTATTATTTCTCACGTAAAACTGTGGCAGTATGGGGTCTGTTTATCCACACATCAGTATCAAGCTACTCTCTGTAACCTGGAAATGATCTTCATTTTTTTCCTCTCTGTCGCCATTCTCTGCTGCTGCTGCTGCTAAGTCGCTTCAGTCCTGTCTGACTCGTGAGTGTTTGCAGCTTTTGGAGCTTTCCTTTGCTCATGTAGCACATTTTTACTTTGGGAAGGGCCTCCCATCACCTCTATAACAATAAGAATAGCTGACACTTTTTTGAGGCTTGGTCTTTGCTAGCCCATTTTCTAGATGGGGAAAGTGAGACACAGAGATTAAGTAGCTTGGCAGAGGTTACACAGTTTGTGTGGAAGACCAGTTCAAGCTTTTTCTGTACTATTACTAGTACTTCTACCAAAGACATTAGCTTTTCTTGTTAACACCTGTCACTGCCGCTCTCTCAGAGTTGATTTTTTTTTTCTTCAAAATCCCTCTTTTGCTTTTTCTCTTACTGATTTGGAAACAGGAAAAGTCAGTGTCTCTTGTAAAGCTTTTCCAACTCCCCTGTTACATTTGTTATTCTAATCTAGGCAGTGTAGGTCAGCTGTCTGCAGCCTGAATTTTGCTCGGAGACCTATTGTGTTTGGTTCTGATTATATTCGGGACAAACACACATTTGAATTAGATGACAAAAACTAAAATTTAAGGTCACTATTGTTGTTGTTTAGTTACTAAGCTGTGTCTAACTCTTTAGCGACCCCATGGACTATAGCCCTCGAGGCTCCTCTGTCCGTGGGATTTTCCAGGCAAGGATACTGGACTAGGTTGCCTTTTCCTCCTCCCAGGGATCTTCCCGACCCAGGGATTGAACTCGAGTATCCTGAATCAGCAGGAGATTCTCTACTATTGAGCCCCCAGAGAAGCCCTAGGATGACTAAACAAAGTATAGATTTATTATTTCTCACGTAAAACTGTGGCAGTATGGGGTCTGTTTATCCACACATCAGTATCAAGCTACTCTCTGTAACCTGGAAATGATCTTCATTTTTTTCCTCTCTGTCGCCATTCTCTGCTGCTGCTGCTGCTAAGTCGCTTCAGTCCTGTCTGACTCGTGAGACCCCATGGACAGCAGCCCACCAGGCTCCTCTGTCCACAGGCTTCTCTATCCCCCACCTAACGACCAGACCAAGATCCCTAGGAGTATATACTTTATGTAGGATTAAAAAAAAAAAAGTAAATTCTAGCATAAAGATGAAATTGAGTACATGTATGTTGAATTGAATTAAAGTGGGTGGCTTAAGAGATGGCCCTAGTTTGGATAAAGAACATTTGCTGTTTGTGAGGTGACTGTGCTCCTGGTACTTTTTGTGCAGATGGGCAGATAGGGTAGGACTCTGTCCTTCTCCTTGAAGGTCTGTGGATCATCAAAAGTTTTAAAAGGTGATGTGGCTCAGTGGGTTAAGAATCTGCCTACAGGGCTGGAGACACAGGAGACGTCAGTTCAAACCTTGGGTCAGAAAGATTCCCTGGAGGAGGAAATGACAACCCACTCCAGTGTTCTTGTCTTAAAAATCACATGGACAGAGGAGCCTGATGGACTGCAGTCCAAAGGGACGCAAAGAATCAACAGGACCGAGGAACTAAGCACAGCACACTCTGAGCTACTCTTGATAAAATTTACTTGATTGTACTGCCCCACATTTTAGAAATATAAGGACACTATTTTCTTTAAAAATAAATAGTAGACTTTATGAGTTAAATGAAATAATGTATGTGAAAGCACTTTTTGTATTGTTGGGTATGGAGCCAATAAGTTATTGGAGATGTTTTGAGAGCATTATCCCATTACTATCATTTCAGGCTTAAGACAGACTTGAAAATCTTTGCTCTCTGCCACTTTGTGCTTGGCTTGACATGTCCACATATGTATATAGATGTGGCTGATGTTATCTCACTGCCACCCATGTCTAGCAAAGAGAAGGTGCTCAATATTTCACCAGGCAAGTGAATGAATAAATAAACATGGTGATTTTTGAGACGTTACTGAATTAATGCATAATGTTACTGAGGCATGAAGCATCAAGCAGAGTGTCAGCATGAATTATCTTCAGGTTTTTAGTATAGGCTGCTTTTTAAACCTTTCTCCTGCGTACTGGCTGGGAAGTGACGTGAGATCTTGGATGAAGGGAGCTGAGGGCTGGCGCATATGCAGGCAGGCAGGCAGGTGACAGGAAGCACAGAGGCCCAGCTGCGTGGGAGACTCCAGGTGGAGAGAAGCAAATTCAGGACTAGTGCCAGAGTTGCCCTAATCCTCAGATCCCTGTATTCTCCTGTCCAGAGCATGCTGCAGGCAGATAATTAGGCATGGGCAAGATGAGTTCAGATGATGAAATTCTGGACCTGGAGATGAAAACTATTGGAAATCAGATGTCAGATCTGAAGGACCTTTAGCAGTCAGCATGCCGTCACTTTCTTTTTATGAAAGAGATATGGAAAGATCAAAGAGCAAGGACTTGGGAGTTGGGTAGCTCCTTGGTTTAAATCCCTGTTTCGCCTTTTCCTATCTAAAATATTGGCATGAGTCTTAACTTCCTTGACCCTCATGGCAATTCATTGGGTGTTTGTGAGGCTGAATTAAGTGTAAAACATCTTAGCCCAATGCCTGATGTGCAGTTGGTACCTAAGACAAATAGCCACCATCCTTGTTAATGGAAAAGAAATAGAGGCCTGGAGAGATAGAAATAGTTGGTCAAAGGTACCAGCCATTGAGAATGGGAGGGTGAAGCTGGTGCTGACATCTCCTGGTGTGGGAGTGTGGTGGGAGAGGACAGGCGGAAGGGGAGGGACATGAGATATGGACTTCTTATGTCCAAGACTGAGTTGCCTTTTTTGGGGAGAGGGCAAAGACAGAAAGTTCAGAAACATCAAAGGTAGGACCTTACTTACCTATTTGAAATAAAATGGCTCAGCCAATTAATTTGAGCAAGAAGATTCTAGTGGAACCTTCTAGGAGTCTGAAGATGATATGTGTTTTGTATTCTAAATAAATCTTTGGTTTCATCTTCCTCTGGGTGGTGTTCTTTTCCTTCGAGATAAGCTGTTAAAAATGATGAGAAAATGACCTCTAAAAGTGTAACAACTTTGAGTATGTCACCATAATTTTTTCTCCCCTGAAGACAGTCTTTGATTTTATATAATTAATATGTTAAAATCACCATTCTTTCTCCCTCTCCTGCCTGGATCTGATAGCCGCCTCTGTGAGAGGTCTGTAGATTCTGTAACATAACCGCCTGCCAGGGGAGATGTGCGAGCAGTCACTATGACTTCATGCCGTTTCTCATGCCATCTATTGTTTTTGCTGAAATTCAGTTATTTCAGAGACTTTTACAAGATAGCACAATCACTTGGCTCCATGGCTTTCAAAATTTATGGAGTTTGTACCTGTGCAGTCAGGAAGAGGTATGGTTTGCCAACTGTTAACATTACAGGTAAGGTCTTTTCTTCAATCATTTCTTTTAAAACAGACTTTTTCAATACCTAGAGAATTATCTTGCAGGAAGCTCCGGTTTACCTTTTGTCACAGTGCCCCATCAGGCATTTAAAAGCTAAGCCTGCCACCCTCTGAAACCCAGGCTTTCTTTAAAGGACAAATAGAAACTCTTTGTCTGTCGGTATCCTGAATTTTTAGGATTCACTCCAATTATAATTTTCCAGTAGAGTTGAAAACCGTAGGAAAAATTTTCATAGTCCTTGTATTTCTAATAGGGATTTCCCCTGGCAACTGTGGTCTGTGAAGATAGACTAGCTAACACAATAATGAGACTTTTTGTTTGTTTGCACATACTTTACCATTAACAGACAACTTTGATGTATTTGGTCTTCATACAGAAGAATTCCTGTTGGCTCAGTTGGTAAAGAATCCACCTGTAATGTGGGAGACTTGGGTTCGACCCCTGGGGTTGGGAAGATCCTCTGGAGAAGGAAATGGTTACCCACTCCACTGCCTGAAAAATTCCATGGACAGTGGAGCCTGGAGGGCTATAGACCATGGGGCCTCAAGAATCTGACCTGACTTAGCAACTAAACCACTCTCCTATAACTGAGGCAGGGACATTCTCAGTTACTTATTCCAACAAGATGTTTTTTCAGGACCACCAAAGAATGTCAAGAAAAAGATTGCTCTGGTTTCCATGTATTCTGGAAATTAAAAAAAGTAAAAAGATTTGTTTTCATGACTACATGATGTTTCAGAAATAACATTAGTTAATTTATTTCTTGAAACCTATCCTTTACAGAGAATACATTTCTGAACTTTGAATTCTTTTGAGTATTTTGACTAAGCCGCACTTTTTATTGTTTTGTTACATTGAGTGTCCACTCTCTAGATATTGGTGTTCAGGACCTTAAGCCTTTCTAAGAAAGGTTTTGGACTCGATTGACAAATTGGTAAAATTATTTCTCATTGTGAATGGAAACTTTTACTTACCATCATGTTTTGCTGTAGCACGTTTTGCAGACAACTCATAAAACACTTTTTAAGTCTTTGTATTCTTGATTCACGGTGCTTTGCTTCTCTGTGACTTATTTTGGGTGTCAGTTTTGGCTTGGGCTCGAGCCACCCTGGAACAAGAGTCTAGAAAATGGTTTGGGACCTGTTTCTTTAACATCCTATGATGCACTCTTGGGGCAGAAAGGTGGTGCCTGGGCAGGTGTCTCGTCCTTTCCCTCCAGGCTGTAGTCTTATGGAAATATTTCTGGGACTAGGAAGAGTGAGATGTCTTATGAAGAATAACACATATTAAGTAAAAATTAAGGATTAAGTACAGAAGTATAGATTCAGGGCCAAGGAATGTCTCGGAATAACCAGTTCATTAATTCTCTTCCCCAGGGAGCTCCATCTGTCTGGGTTTCTGCATGCCAGCCATTCCAAGCTACTCCCTGCTTCAGATTCTCACATGCCTCCGTTCATATTTTTCCTCCTTCATATATTATACGTATACCTATTTTTCAAGATCCAGCCTAAAAACCATCTTAATGGAGACTGCCTTAATCCTTTTGTCAGAAGGATTCCCTCTGCCTGCTCTAAACAATTATAGGATGTGTGTGTCAGGGTGGTGGTGGTGAATAAATATATTTTAATTTTTCTGCTGGTGACTTTCCACTGATCTGTTTGTTGAGGCAGGGCCGGTGTGGTTTCTTTTCATACTGCCCCTGCCTGGCCTGTGTGAATAGTAAGGGAGGGCCGTGTTCTGAGTCATTCCTCTACACTTTGGGTATAGCTTGAATCTGGAGTTGAAAGGGCAGAGGGCTAGTGCCTTCTGCGCAGCATCACTCCCTGCTGAGAGAAGCAAGAATGAACCATTTAGGAAGAATATTTGCCAAGAGGGGAAGGATTTAGAAGGTTGTAATTAGATTGCAAAAGACAATGAATGAGGACAATAATTCATATAAACTGCTTAGTGCCTGCCTAGCATTTAGCAAGCTCTCAGGGAACTGTGAGCTCATATGGTAATCACATATCATACTGGCTAAAGGAGGGAATCCTCAATTATAAATTAGAATCTCTGCCCTCTGGGCATGCCTAGTCTAACAGATAATAGAGTAGTCTCTGAGGACCAAAGACTTTGTCTACCTGATGACCATAAAACATTAGCTGAACTAATTGGATTTTGTGATAGGATTTTTTACAGGTAGAAATTGCCCTTTTTTTTTTTTTGGTTCCTCAGAGATTTGATGGTTGTTATGTAATTGTATACTTAAGTGGATTTTGTTTCTTTTATCAGATGGAGTTACTAGTTTCCAAGATATTTTGCTCTTTTAATCTCACAGCTTGTTAATGATTTCCAAGTCTTGCCTTGGCCTCTGAGCTTTGACTTCTAGACACGTTTCTTGGTTTAGTCATCACTCAATAGATTTAAAAGCAGAAATCTATCCGGATGAGATTTTTTCATTGTTAGTTAATGAGTTTAAGTATATAAGACTGGCCCTGAAAAAACAAACTTGAGTCCTGGATTCTTCTGTTTTTGTCCTGTGGTCCATTTTGGTGGTTACCCCTGAGTGCATAGTGGTACCTGGTCCTGGGGTGCAAAGGGTGGGAAGAGCTTTCTTCAGATCATGGCTGCAGTATTGGCGTTCTTCTAGTCCCCAGAGAAGCAGTCTAAATAAAGCTTTGCTGACTTCTCTTGCAAAGGCTCGACCCTGGGACCAGTAGCATCACATGGGAATGTGTTAGAAATGCAGAATTTCAGACCCTACCTTAGTCCTGCTGAACAGAAACCACATTTTAGCAAGGTCCCAAGGTGAAGCATATACACATGCATTCAACTTTGAGAAGCACTGTCCATTCTAGAACTACAACAGGTGAAATAGGTCTCAGAACCGTTAGCATTTCAAAAAGTACATTGCTTTTTATTTCTACTGAAAAACAAAACAACTGGTTAAGAAAACTTGGGGGGGGGTGTGGTGGGTTAAACCCCTATTACAATTCTTGTTTTTATATTTTGGAGGACTGCAAACTTATAAAAGCAGGGAGACTAGTAAAATGAATCCCTGTTTACCTGTCACCTCACTTTAATTGTTATCAACTCAAGTGATGTTTTTCATCAGTACTCCCCACCCCATCTTGAATTATTTTAATGCAAATCCCAGTAATTTCCCCTAAAGATTGCTTTTTCCTTTTTCAAAATTTATGGCAAAATAAAATATATAAAAAATAAAATGTACCACCTTAACCATTCACAGTTCAATGGTGTTATGTGCCACATTCATGTTTCATGCAGCCAATCTGGAGAACTTTTCATCTTGCAAAACAAACTTTGCAAATATTAAACAACATGTTTTTCTTTTTTAACGTAACCACAGTACCGTCACACCTCAAAAGATGTTAAAATTAATTCTAGAATTCTAATGTTAATTAGAATTAATAGCAGTGTTAATTAATCTAATGTTAGAATTAAATAGCATCAAATACCCCAATGCTGTTCAGATTTCCCAGAGTGTAGTTTAACTTAAGGAAACCAAGGCATTCAGTTTGCCATCTTCTCTATGTGAAGTTGGTGGCAGAGTTTGTTTAGGGAAGAATCTAGAGACAGTAATGAGAATGGAGCTGTTTCTCCTTTCCCAGACTGCAGCCAGGAAGGCTTTTGTGTGAAAACTTTGTAATTGCCAGTCTCATTCTACTTTCAGATATCAAGAATTTTGCAGTAAAAAAAATAAAAGAATGGAACTTTTGAGTAAGAAGAATTAAGTCAGAGTTAATCATTGCTTCATAGAATTGGGTAAAATGTTTATCCTTTCACCATTTCAGGCACAAGATTACTCTGAAAATTAAATTAAATTTGAATGTACTATGTATGCTTAGTTGCTCAGTTGTGTCTGACTCTTTGCGACCCCATGGACTGTAGCCCACCAGTCTCTTCTGTCCATGGGGATTCTCCAGGCAAGAATGCTAGATTGCCATGCCCTCCTTCAGGGGATCTTCCCAACCCAGGGATCAAACTCATGTCTCCCTATTACAGGAAGATTCTTTACCATCTGAGCCACCAGGGAAGCCCAAATTTGAATACTGTATAGCAGTTAGACGGAGAAGGCAATGGCATCCCACTCCAGCGCTCTTGCCTGGAAACTCGGATGGAGGAGCCTGGTAGGCTGCAGTCCATGGGGTCGCTGAGTCAGACACGACTGAGCGACTTTACTTTCACTTTTCACTTTCATGCATTGGAGAAGGAAATGGCAACCCACTACAGTGTTCTTGCCTGGAGAATCCCAGGGATGGTGGAGCCCAATGGGCTGCTGTCTGTGGGGTCGCACAGAGTCAGACACGACTGAAGCAACTTAGCAGCAGCAGCAGCAGCATAGCAGTTAGAGAGAATGAACTAGTCATATTTTCAGCATGTGTGAGTGCATGCTTAGCCGTGTCCAACCCTTTGTAACCCCATGAACTGTGGCCTGCTAGGCTCCTCTGTCCATGCAATTTTCCAGCCAAGAATACTGGAGCGGGTTACTGTTTCCTACTCCAGGGGATCTTTCCGACCTAGGGATTGAACCCAAGTCTGGTGAGTCTACTGCATTTGCAGGTGGATTCTGTACCACTGTGCCAGCTGAGAAGCCCATTTTCAACATGAGTCATTGTCAAAAGCAAAAAGTTTAGAAAAGAACATTGCAGAATGGTTTGTATAACAACACTGTTTATTTAATGTTAAACAAACAAAAAAAACCCCAATACTGTCCATTGTTTATGACTACACATGGAGTAAAAGGATGAACACGTGCTTAAGAGGATACTTGCCCATTTCATGGTAGAAACCAGCACTTTAAGTACAATGGAATCATTGTATCTAGTTCTTATTCAAAAATCTAAAGGAAATGAGGCAACGTTTTAAGATTTGCTTGAGGGATACATGAGTGTTCATGGTATTATCTCTATTATGTATGTTTGGAAATATTGTACAAGAAAGACTTTTTAAAAACTGTTCAATTTGTGCACACAAGTTTTGTAAACTTGAATACGCAAAAAATGTTAGTGTGATTTATTGATGCCCCCAGCTTATCACAAAAATTTGAATGCTGTGTACAAAAAATTATGCAAATAATTTAACTGAGTGGGTTCAAGACGTCAAAAAAAAAAAATCAAAAGGAACCAATTGTGAAGTGTGTGGGATTGTCCCAAATTTCAGCTGGTCTTCTGTACCCTGCCAGCCTTATCTACATAGATTGTAGTGACTTTCTGAAGAGTTACGAGTCAGCCAGACATTTCTGATGCTACTGGAATTTATAGCTCTGCTGCTTCCGAGGAAGCTTTGAGGTGGCAGAGCCCCAGCTCTGCTGTGGCCTTGGAAGTATCTTATACTCCCAGAGCCTGCACATTGAGCTTAACTTTCATCTGTTGCTGTCCCAGCCCCAGACAGCGCTACTGTGGAGTCCTCTGAGACAGATGGTGCTTTTAAAGATCACTGAGTAAGGGGCTTCTCAGAGGACTGTTTCATGTTTAATCACCTTTCTCTTTGGAATGGCCTTCCTCACATCCGAGTTTTCCTGTTGTATGAGTGGAGACCACTGATCTCTGGTCTCATTATAATAATCCTTGCCCAGAGGATGTGATAAAGGTCACAAACTTGATATTTATTCATGAGCAGATTATAGCACTGAAACTGATGGCTGTGGATGTTCTTTCTGGCAACAAGGAGGAGGACGTGGGATTTTAAACCAAAATATGTTTGCTAGGGGTGGGAACAGACATGTTGTTAATTAAGCCACATTGACAAAAATGATAGACTATGTCTTGCCAAGAGTTTCAGAAATGTGCTATTTCTGCAGGTTGTCTAGCGTCAAGATTCCTTCATTGTGGATGTTTTATTGTTAGTAATTAAATGGAACTCACAACTGTAGGCTCATTGGTACCTGAAGACAGCTGGGAGGCCTCTCTCTGATCTAATGTAACCTCTGCTGCTATGATTTTATTTCCTTCACAGAAATGATTTTTATCCTCTTAATCGTATTTATTGCTCTTATCTCAACTCTCAAATATCTCTAATCTTCCAGAGACATATATAATTATCTTGTAAGGGTCTGAATCGTGCCAGTTGTAGCAAAAGAACTGCATTGCTTCCTGGCTCTCGAATGTCACTCAGTCTTTCTGTTCAGATTTTACCTCTTTGGAGTCAGAATGATATTCTGTCCTTTTCCATCTCTAAGTGATTCATGGATTTGTCTTCTCATTTAGATATTCATCACATATTTTTTGAGTTCTTCTTCTTTCCAGGGTGCTCTGGTAGATGCTGTGGGGGAGACAGTTATGGGAAGAGGGGAAATGGACATATGCACATATGTGCTGAGAAAAAAAGATTCTCGGTGCAACCTCAGAATGCTTGTTTTCCATCAATCAGGATGGAGTAATGGCTGGTTTTGAAACAAATTCATGTACGTCTACTCACTTTAACCCCCAGCACTGTTGTAGTTCACTTTTTCAATTGCAGATAGTTAAAGGGAGAAAGGATTAGTGCAAAATCATGGAATGATTTACTTCTAGGCTTCAGTGGTGTTTTAAGTTAAGGAATAATTCGTTTAGGATGTATACAGTAGCCACTAAGAAATTACAGTACCAGTTCAAGTTAACATCATTGTGTTGACACCGGACCCTCACTTTGAAAGGTAAGGGAGTGTCTCATCTGATGTGTCTGATGATATTCCTATGCTAAGAGCTTTGGACCTGGTCTCTCTTGTGTCTGAACCTGTGTCCTCGTCTCCATGGTTTTGACTCATGTCAAGCTCCTTTGCTGTGATAAGGAGTCTCAGGTGTCCAAAGACGCCCATACAAATAGACCAAGCCTGAGAGGACCATGAGATTTCATCCAGATTTGATTATTGATGAAAGCCCTTCCTGTCTATGTCTCCCACAGTGAGAAGCTCCTAAAGGAGAATGAAGATAGCTGAAATAGAGGTGAATTAACTTTCAAGTCAGGGAACTATTTGATAATCATATAGCTTTGGAGCTAGAAACTGGCATTCAGAGAGAAGTGGCTTTCCTGATATTACAGTGATATCCCTGAGACTGGAATTTTGGTCTTCTGACCCTTCCCACTGCAACAGAGGTGTACTGCTCTGTAGTGTTTCTAGATGTCTGCTAATGGATTGTTTCCTTTGCCCCCTTCTTTTAGGAATGCAAGGGTATATATCTTTGACCTAAGCTAGAAGCAAGCTCTTTAATTCCACGTACCTGTCATCTCTTTTTTTAGCTATCTCTGCTAGTACCCATTCCATCCTAAAACAGAAATGTTTATGTGAACACGTTTTACTTTCTTACCAGGTTAGCAACTAGATCTTCTTTCTTGCGTTTCTTTTGTCAATGTCTGTATTTTTAAAGTTATAAGCAGGTATCTCAGACAAATATAAAATGAGCATGTCAAAGAAGTATTTAACTCGTAAATGAGGGAACCAGTCTGAAGATAAAGCTGGAACAAAGAGCAACTGTGTAGTTTTAGGCACTGAAGAATATTACCTAGGCTAGATGCAAAACTGGTTTACATCCTATAGGGCAATAAAACAGTAACATTTGGGACTCTTTTCTACCAATTAGAAATCATATGCATCTATAATGATAAAAATCTACAAGTTCATGTGTAACTTCACAAAGCCTGAACCCAAATCAGATACCAGCAAATCAAACACAGTTATAGCTCAGTAGAGGAATCAAATAATCCTTGAGTGTGCCTGTTAGGTATACTCCAGTGTGGGGTTGAAAGAATATACTGCCCTCCTTTTGCATTACTTCTAAGCATTGCATGCTGTTTGCTAATATTCAGTGTTGTTACACTTCAGCTGGGAGTATATGCATTCATTCATTTGTTCATTTATTTAATAATTATTGAATGCCAGTTTTATGCTGAGATGGTAGGGTAAGCCTTAGAGATGTGCATTGATAACTCAGTGAGACAGATGATCCTTGCTCTCAGAAACCTCAGAGGCTACTCCAATAACATGCCCAAAGGGAGGCAGGGAGTTTTTTCAGAAATCAGCAGCAATGGGAATGATCTTTTTTTGGCTTCTACTGCCTTTGGGTCTCAGTTCTTATAAGACTAGGATAAAGGGCAAATATCACAGAGAATGACAACCGGAGCCCAGTACTTTTGGGGACAAGACCAGACAACATTCTTTCTGTTTATATTGCATTTATGCCTTTGGAGAATAAAGTTTCACAAGATCAAGATTTTGCCGTCTGACTTGGAGGACTCCCACTGGCCTGACCTGCCAGGTTTCTCCAGAAGCCTCCCTCTTTGCTTCCACAGGTACACATCTGCTTTTTCCCAGTTGAAACTGCTGGAGAGAGCCTGCTTTTTCCCAGCAGGGTTTTGATAACTGATAGTGCAGACTCCATGGCTGTCACTACAGATTTCTTACAAGAAAGAAAAACACTTATTTAGGGTATTGGGGGAGTGCATGAGAAGGGTTGTCACTTTAATTTCTCATTTCAAAGAAGAGTGGAGTGGAGGAGTGGCTGACATTTGTCTTCTCACCATAAAACACTGGCCTGCAAGGACCTCTACAGAGATCTTCCAGCTCCCTTCACCCTAGTTTACAGGTGGGGAAACCAAGGTACAGAGCAGCCAGAAATTAGCCCTTGTTCCCCTGGTGAGTCGCTTCCAGATCTGAGATCTTTCTTTAGTCTTAGGTTCCTTCCTCTGTTATGGTAGTGCTCACTTGGATTCATGGGTGGAATACAGAAGTCCAGAAATGAGGCTTTTGTTTTGAGTTTGCATCTTTTTTACAAAGACAGATGTTTGTCACAGAAAATTCATTTCATACTGAAAGGTGTTAAGAAGAAAACAGAAAGCCTCTGAAATCCCAGCCCCCAGAGAGAATTATAATATCCAGGCAATCCTTTATATGATTATATACATTTTTGTCTATCTTAGTATACAGATCCCTGGAGAAGGAAATGACAACCCATTCTAGTATTCTTGCCTGGAGAGTTCCATGGACAGAGGAGCCTGACAGGCTATAGTCCATGGGGTCTCAAAGAGTTGGACGTGACTGAACAACTGTCACTCATTCACTAATATACAGATACAGATATATATAACTCCACAAATTTTAGTAAATGGGAAGAGCACTTTTTTCTTGCAATTAATTTTTCTTTAATCTGAAAAATGATTATCAACTTATTTTAAGTACAAATGGAAATATTCTATTGGTTTGTATTTTACTCCATTAATATATGCCCAGTAATATAAATTATACTTTTAATATTCTTAAATTTAATGGTCAGTATCAAGGCAGCTTGTCTTTGATGAGGTGGCAGTGCTAACTGCAGAGATGGTTCTTCTCGTGGTTCTTCTCAGGTCCCCTTTGAGGGAAGGGCTGGATGACAGCTGCACAGAGCGTGGTCTGCAGAGGGCCTCGTGCCAGCTGTCAGCTCTGTGACAGTCTCCTTGGGCTGGCCTGCACAGAAAGCTGCTCACCCTAGGACATGCCCTTCCTGGGCACCTGCATGGGAGTGATGAATCTGGTGATATCAGACAACATGGAGTATGAAGGCTCGCTGGACTCTAGAGTGTCCACTGAGAGGTTGCTTTACCATCTCGTCTTCTGCCCAATCCTGGCTCCTCTCCCTCCCCTTACAGGTTGTTGTGCTTGGTCATATCCAGCCCTTTGCAACCCCATGGACTGTAGTCACCAGGCTCCTCTATCCATGGAACTTTCCAGGCAAGAATACTAGAGTGGGTTCCCGCTTCTTACTCCATCTTCCCTATCTAGGGGTGAAACCTGCATCTCTTGCATCTCCTGCGTTGGCAGGCAGGTTCTTTATCACTTGTACCTCCTGGGAAGCCCCCACACTTTGTAAAGGCTGAGCCCTGAAAAACATCTTGAACCCCATACTCAGTTTCTGCTTCTGGAGAACAGCTTGCAGCTGTTAATACGGTCATTGTAGTATCCAGTGATGCAGCAGGAATGACCCCTGCAGCCCCTCCTGGAGCCAGTGGAATCCTCAGGAGCTCAGGATCTCCACTTCCCCGGCTCCTCTTAGAGTGAGCTCACCCTCTCCACCCCTCCCCTGACGTTTGGTATTTGAAGACGTTGGCGTAGGGCAAGCTCCCTTCTCTGTGGGTTTAAGAGCTAACTTAGAGGCTTTCTTGCTCTGAGATACCCTCTGCAATATAGATCTATTTTAATTGCTGATGACATTATTCAGTTAAAGATTCATCTGTTTTGGGAGAAACTTCTCTAGAATGTTGAAAGCTTCTGCCTAAGAATTGATTAAGAAAGGTTGTTATTCTTTTTGTTTCCCTCCAGCAGACACCCCTTTCTTTGGCTCGCCCTTTTCTTCCAACCTGCTGCACAATGATTGGTTTCCTGTCTTCAGGTTTCTTATTTGCATAATCTCTCGAATCATTCTTTAATTTCCAGCAGAAATTATAGTCTCACTTAATCAACTGGAAAAGAATATGGAGATAGGGGATGGAGGAAGCAGTGAATGCCTTTCTCAGGCCTTTGGGGTTTGTTCCCGTCACTGCCTTTGCTCAGATGCTTTGTCGTCGTGGTTCTTTGGGAGCATCCGTGGGCCCCACCCCTCCATCTTCTCCAGGTCCTGTTGGAGACTTTCCTTTCAGGGCGGTTAGTGCTGCCAGCCCTTGTGCTGGTGGTGTCTGGCTTAAAGAGAGCCACGTGTCTCTGTGATCCTTTGGAGCCTCTCCTTTCTCTTTATTCAGTACTGTTGGGGACAGAGAATCATTCTGAATCTCTCCCTTCCTAACCCCCAAGATACAGTTTATTTTGGTGCTTTGAACCTTCAGCCTTAGCTAGCAACTGCTGTGTGCATTTTGGACTCTATGAATTTTAGGGAGATGAGGAATGCTTGCTGACAATTTGGTCATTGCTTCTTTAGTAACTATTCTGTCTTTTTTTTCCAGGGGTAGGGGGTGTCCTTTAGAATTTTGCTGACAAAGTGATCCTGTTCTTTGTCACAAAATGCCCACTACATGGTCAGGATGCATGTAGCTTGGGCTAAAGAGTGGAATTGGGATTCTCACAGTAAGGTCTGCAAGGCATAGTTCATAGAAATGCAGACATTCAAAAACCTCTCTAGCTTAATGGGTGCTTTTTAAGGCCATAAAAAAGTTAGTTTTTCATGAAAGGGCAGACTAGACCAGAAGATACTGCTGAATAAGTCTTTATTCTAGAGAAGGTAATAAGCAAGGACCTGGTATCAAAGAAGTTGTTAAGCTTTTTATTTCTCATCCAATTTTCTCTGTAGGGGGAGAAAGGTCTATAAAGGCACTCATCTGTGTCCACCTTTTTAATAACTTAGTCCTGCCACTGAATTTGCCTGAGGGAAGAGAACTTATAAGTAGATAATGCAGCATAGAGTCAAAAGGGCTTTTAAAGTCTTTTAGTTCATGTTCTCCATTTTGGATGTTGAGAGATGGGGAAAGGGGGATGGTAAACATTTGGTTGGAGACAGTGCCTACCTAATTCCATGTTTTTTCTCCAGCATCATGCTACTTTTCTGTAGTTTTTTTTTTTTTCTTTCTTTTCAATAGTAGGTTTGTGTGAAAGGAATGTTATATTTTATAGGGGAACCTCAAATTCTCAACAACTAGTATTTTTGGTCCTTCCAAGTGTTTACAACAAAAATGCCCATCAGAACTTAAACATGGAAACCTCTTGAGAGAGAGATTGTGAAATCTATGCATCAGTCTGTAATGTTTACTTGCATAGGAGTAGCCTGGTGTCACTCAGCCATCACTTATTTTTGTTAGTAAAGATACACTGAGTAGGATTTTTAGCTAGATTGGATGACCAAACATTTGAATAACTACCAATAAATGTAAAATATGTATGTACAATAGGTAACTACAAATAGACAATGTATGTTTGAGTAATTACAGATGAACAGGATAGACTGTGAGAAGATCTCTGTATGAAGCATTATGGGATGCTGCTGCTGCTGCTGCTAAGTTACGTCAGTCGTGTCCCACTCTGTGCAACCCCATAGATGGCAGCCCACCAGGCTCCCCTGTCCCTGAGATTCTCCAGGCAAGAACACTGGAGTGGATTGCCATTTCCTTCTCCAATGCATGAAAGTGAAAAGTGAAAGTGAAGTCACTCAGTTGTGTCCGATTCCTAGTGACCCCATGGACTGCTGCCCACCAAGCTCCTCCATCCATGGGACTTGCCTGGCAAGAGTACTGGAGTGGAGTGCCATTGCCTTCTCCGATTATGGGATGACAGTGGGGTAAACTCTACCTTTGTCACTGACATGGATGGCCGAGGAGGCCTTTGCAGATGAGTTTGTGTTTGAGATGGACAGAGCTCAGAGTAGAAAACTGGGAATGACCTTGAAGAAAGGTTCACATACACATGATGTGGTTGGTGGAGGGTAAATAGTTCAAAATGGCTCTGAACACTCAGAATAATTATCAGACGTCTTTACTTTGAAAACCTAATTTCAGATTTTTTTTAAAAATTGTGACCTAGATAGTTATGAGTAATACTTTAAAGATGGGCTTGGAATCATTTAGATGATTCCAAGCCCATCATTGGAAACTGATGGGCTTGCAGCACAAAATAAGAGATGTGGTAATGTCTAAGAATTCACTCCATCTCCTAAGTTAGAACTCTAAGAAAATATGAATGTGCAGCCAAAGCCTTTATGGAATCTGTGGGTCCTGGCTAACATGAATCCTGTGTGCCTGAAAATCAGTTGCTTTTTATCCCCTCACTTCTTTCTTCTCCCTCTGTCTCTTTCATGCATTCATCCATAAACATGTATTAATTACTGCAGGCAGACATAGTTCTTGATTCTGGAAAGAAGTGATGGCCAAGCATCTCCCCTCAAGTTTCACTCAGAAAATAAGAAAATATGAATGGCAGCCAAAGCCTTTATGGAATCTGTGGGTCCTGGCTAACGTGAATCCTGTGTGCCTGAAAATCAGTTGCTTTTTATCCCCTCACTTCTTTCTTCTCCCTCTGTCTGTTTCATGCATTCATCCATAAACATGTATTAATTACTGCAGGCAGACATAGTTCTTGATTCTGGAAAGAAGTGATGGCCAAGCATCTCCCCTCAAGTTTCACTCAGAAAGGGACTGTTCTGATTCTGAATAAAGCATCAAGTGCTGCAAGAGCAACATAGGAAGAGTACCTATCCCAGATTTGGAGCCCTGAGGAGGTATATGCAGAAAGCAGAGCCGGAGGGACCAAGAGTGGAAAGCAGCCAGACCAACAAGCAGGAAAATGGGGAGAGGAAGAGCATTCTAACCAGAGGGTGTGTTATGTTTAGAGGCCATGAGCCCAAGGAAAACGTGGCCCCTGGGGGAGCCCAAAGAGCTTAGTGTGACTGACAGTGGAGGGAAAGGAAGAAATGGCCAGAAGCAAGGCTGAAAATCAACAGGAGTGGATAATCAACAGCCTGTGAACTGACCTCAAAATATAGGTCATTATCCTCAAGATATAGGGCAATGAAAGGGTTTTAAGCAGGGGCATGAGTGATACTTTGAAAGACTGCTGTGGTTGCCGTGTTGCTAACAGATTGAAGAGACTGACTGAGGAGACCCGTGAGCTGTGTGTTGCAGTGGTCCAGGAGAAATGGCAGGAACCTGAGCTGGAGCAGCCGCAGTTATGGTGGGAGCTGGAAAGGATCAAGGGACAGATGGAAGGGGAAACTCATCAGCTGAGGGGGCTGGACATGGCTGGTAAAGGAGAGAGCAGAAATCTGAGATAATGGTCACAGAGGAGGCATTCACAGCAAAGGACAGCATTCACAGCAAACCTTCTCACCTGAAGGTTTAGGGTGAGAGAGAGAGCTCAGTGTTGGTCCTGTTGAGTTTGGTAGTGCCTTGGGACCATTCTAGAAATCGTGTTGACAATCCACCTTTGCCATCCAGTGTCCAACATTGCAGGTAGTGAGTGCAGAATGTCAGAATCGTAGTGTCTCCCAAGTTTGGCACGTATCCTTTGATTTTCCTCACCAGGAAACTGGAGTCTAGAGAGGTAGAACAACTTGCTGAGGGTCTCACAGCCAATTGATTGATCTGGGCCTAGTATCTAAGTCTCCAGCATCAGTCTAGAAGTGTTTCCACTCTAGCTGTAGAATCTGAAAAATGTATAGAAGTGAATAAATGTATGTAGCCTGTTGTCCTTTGCTTGGGAAGAACTGCTGGCAGTAAAATGTGGGTCATAAATCCATGTGGGGACTGTGCCCCATTTGCATCTCATTTGATTCCATCTGCCTTGTCTTAACATGATTATGGCAACTTTGTTAGGCAAGTGGTTGCTTAACACAGTGGAAAGTCTTAATTACTCTTTAATAGCTGTGTGCAGAGGGAAAGTCAACTTTAATGTTTAATCATTTGGTTGTCTCTTGAGAAAGTTTATTTTGGTCTTCTCTTTGTGTACCCATTAAATATATAAATGCATTTTTTTTACACTTCCCTTTTCATTCCAGATTTCAGTGACACAAAAATATTTTCTTTTTGAAGTATTATTGCTATATAAACATTGAGAATTTAATGAAAAATTAAAAATTAAAATCCACCCACAGCTTTTCCATAATAACAACAACAAAAATCAAGCTTTATGTTGTTTCACTTCTTTTCTGTCTGTATCCATATGGTAATCTTAATTCATATTCAGCTTTCTAAATTTTTTATTCCATCGAATATTCTTCATTCCTTTATTCATTCATTCATCCATCCATCCATCCCTTTGGCATACATCTGAGTACCTTGTAAATGTGGGGTCCTGTGCATGGTATTAGGGGATACAGCAGGGTCAGTCCTCAGAAGCTGGCACTTGGAGAATAGGGGGATGGTTGGTGGGTAACGTATTAATAGGTAAGTCCGTGGGGTCCCTTGGAGTCGGACACGACTGAGTGACTTCACTTTCACTTTCATGCATTGGAGAAGGAAATGGCAACCTACTCCAGTATTCTTGCCTGGAGAATCCCAGGTATGGAGGAGCCTGGTGGGCTGCCATCTATGGGGTCGCACAGAGTTGGACACAACTGAAGCGACTTAGCAGCAGCAAACGTAATAGAAGAACCTTGCAGTTGCATTATTAAAATAGTGCAGCCTGTTATGTTGTAGATGTTACATAACTACTTTCTTATTGTTCAACATGTCCATCAGGGTCTCAGGAGGAAAGGTGGCACACACAAACTAGGGAGAATGGAGGAGCGTTTCCTAGAGGGAAGCTTACAAAAGTGTGGTCAGTAGGTGAGAAACCACCAGGATGGAGGAGTTCCCTGAGGCTGAGGACCATGAAGCACAGGCTTGCCTGGAGTGGCCATAGGAGGCGTTTTCAGAGTAAACATTTTATAAGCTTCTTCCAGTGTTGTGTCTATAGTGCTGAAGAAGGGAGGGAATGTTCTAGGGGAGTGGCCTGCCTCCATCGAGTGAAGCTCGCAGAGCAGGACAGCAGACCAGAGAGTGGTAAGGGAGGGATGACGGGAGAAACACCAAGAGGTTGCTTGGTTTCTGTAGCTGTGCAGTTGGCTGAGTGTGGGGGGATGGGAGCAGAAGGGAGGGAAGACTAGGCTGAACTCAGTGGTTCCTTCAGGCAGAGCTTTTCAGTTTGGGGCCATGAATGGGGGAGGGGGATCGGCAGGGAGGCCTCCTGGGACTGGTGACTTCTGTCTCTTCACCCCAATGTCATACTCTTTTATGTGCTATGACCTGGTGAAGTGAGGAGGTGTCCAGGGTCCCTTCCAGTTACCAAGTACTGTCACTCTAGAGTTTTTCCCCGAAGTCTCTGAAGCTATACCCTTGAGTGCTGGTAGCCATCACTCAACTCTAATGTATCACATCAATAGTAACTTCTTGTACAGTGGCCTGTCTGTTGTCAAGGTGCGGGGAGGCAGATTGTGCCTGCCAGGGGAATGGGCTTCCTTTGGGGAGATTGGGGGATGAAGCACATAAGCATTCACCCCTCTGACTAGTGTGTAGGGCAGGAGTGGGGGGGTGCTTGCTTGGGGTAGGTATCTTCTAAACTGGTAAATTTCATGTTTAGTGCCTTGCTGAGCACTGCCAATCTAGGGATCTGTTGGGCTTGGGGAGCTAATCACTTAGGCTGAGCCTCATAAGAAGAAGGCACTAGAGATCAGAATCCAATGGCGTGTTTAATAACTATGCACATGTGTGTCCGCAAGTGCATCTTGAAGTTTCTGATAGAGTAAAACCTTGGCTATGGCCTCTATTTTCAAAGACATAGTGTGGAGTCTTTCATGCTATCAAGTTATTGGTTTTTCCATTGTTGTATTCTGTTTGGCTCTTCTGATGGAGGGAGAGGGGCTTGTCCAGACACGAGGCTGAAAAGAACCTGGAAACTGATTCTTTGCCTTAGTTTTCACCATCCTTTGACCCTTGGTTCTCTTCTCTGTGTTGAAATGTTCGGCCCTAAGGTTAGAGCTTTGTTCTTTTGATCCAGCAGCCTCCAGGATGGTGCAGAAGTGAGCTCCTCTTTTCCTTGGAATCCATTTTTTTTTTTTTTTTTTTGTCTTTTTACCTTTATTATTGCTCAAATCCTTTTTGGAAACAGGTGATGGTTTGAGCAGTAAATGAATAAATGTTTCTTTATCTAAATATAAACAGCCAAATAGCAAGGCAAGAATTGCTTCCACACTTTAGTAGTATGAGTCACAAACTTGGATCATGATTATAAAAAAAACAGATAAAATGTCTAGGCTATGTCACAAGATTAGTTCAGGTCTTTGTTTTTCTTTAGAACTCAGTACTGTATGTCTCTATTTAGTACCCACAAGTATTTCTAGTTAACAGAATGCCTTTTGAACCATCCAGTAGAGTCTAACTGATTGCTCTTGCTTTCCCCCTAAAGCTTTGCCCCCATCATGTCACTCTCCTGCTTGAAACCTTCCATGCCTTCCACTGTCTTGAAATTCTAAGAGTCATCCCTTCAATGTGTCTTTAGGGACCTTCTGGCCTCTGCCCACTCCCCCAATATCATCTCAGGCCTCTACTCTCTTCATGTTCTCTACTCTGGGTTCTTTCAAGGTCCTTTAACTGAGACCTTGGAACATGCTCTCTCTGCCCTCTCCCTCCCCTATTCTTCAGGTCTTTCAGTGGGCCCATCGATGAGGCTACATTTTTCTGTTCTATTCCTACATCTCTACCTGTACCTTCCCCATAGAAGGTACTCCCCATGAGGACAGGTTCTGTGTTGTTCTGGGCACCATTGTATCCCAAACTTCCTGTATGGTGCCTGGCAAACAGCACATGCTCTGGAAAGATTTGTTGAGAAAAAAGAAGTATGTTTTTTATAGTAGTCACGTTTTTCTGATATTATTAATCCATATTTAACAAGTCCCATCAACTCCTTGATAACCATGATTTTTGACAAGTTACTATCCTTCTTTTTCCAGAGAACCTGGACACCTTCAGTCTACAAATAGTTGTGACTTTTCATGCCAGGGGACTGTCACCATGGGGGGGTGGGCAGAAAGTGGATTGTGTGTAGAGGTGAATGATTCAGCCTTACCATCATGAACATGCTCACCTTTCATATAAATTAAAGCATTATAATTGGAAATTCTTTTTTGTATAATCGCCACTGATGTCATCGTAATAACCTCTTCAAGTTATTTATCCACATCTCACAACAACTGAATAGTGTCTGGTTGAGAAGTTGCACTGGATATTTGCTCTGGGGATGAAGATGACCGATTATGCCGCATCAATTAGAAGACAGCTGTGTGGAGTTATGTAGAAGGAAACCATTCTCAGTTTGGAAGTAATATATTTTAACCAAAACAAGGCATGTGATGAGAAGCTATATTTGGACCTGGCTGTTTCGATGTGGTTTTGTGTTTTGAAATATAAGGGGAGCGTAGTCAGAACACCCCACTGATCCAGTGCCTTCCCTCCTTGTCCTCACTGTGCTGTAGATGTTCTGGTTTATTTACCCATTTTACAGATAAGAAGTTGAGTCAGAGGATGTCATTTCCGAGAGCAACTCATTTGTGGAATGGAGTTGAGGTTCAGATCCGGGCTTCCTGACCCATGTTGGGGAATCCTCTCTGGGCACTGAGAGTGATTGCATGGTTTGGGGATCATTGTATGCCTTAGCCGTTCTGGGCCAAGATCATCAGTATTTGGTTGTATAATGTATTTCATGCCGATTGTTATTGGCCTCCTTCAGCAAGTCGTTCTGACAGATTTCTGGTCCTTGCTGCACTCAAGCGTCATCCATAAAGTACTATTGCAGTACAATTTATTTTCCTCTGGGAATTGCTCCGCACGCCTCTAATCGAACGTGAGTGCTGCGGCCGCCCCCTTTCCTGCCGTTCAATCCCCTTTCCTTTCTCAGTTTGGCAGATTGTAGACCGTGCTGGTAGCTGCCCAGAGAGCAGCGGTGTTTTCCATTATTGATGTTAGCGGCAGGTCGCTGCCTTGGCCTGTGCAGGCTGGAGTAGACTCATTGATGGTGGCAGGAGCAGCTACTCTTTCTGGTGAACTTGCCATCACCCCCAAGTATAAGCTGAGGTCAAGGGCTCTTAGGGTGGGGTCTGCAGAGTAAAGAGTCTTATCTGGATGATTGGCAGCCTTCTCTCTCCTTTGGCACAGCCACTGTGATTAGAGGCTGGGTGGTGCCAGCCATGTACGATGTTAGCTTGAGGTTTATTTTAGTGGTATGGGAAACAGGATTCGAGCATCAGGCCCCAGCAAGAGCCAGCTTTCAGAGGCTGAATCATTTCATTCACTGCATCTGTCTCTTTCACCACCCAGTCCTGCCACATTATTCTTCCTCCTCTTGTTTCATAATTAAATACGGTACATTAGGTTTAATAACTAGTCTGGCCTGCTTAATCAGTGTAGTGTTTTATTAGATGGATGCATTTTCAGTTATTAGCATAGTCCCCAAACTTTCTATTTCATTGGCTCTGTCGTTTCCCACTATGCTTTCTGTAAGTAAGTAAGTAAGTAAGTAAGTGAAGTCGCTCAGTCGTGTCCGACTCTTTGCGACCCCATGGACTGTAGCCTACCAGGCTTCTCCATCCATGGGATTTTTCAGGCAAGAGTACTGGAGTGGGTTGCCATTGTCTTCTCCAGGGGATCTTCCCAACCCAGGGATTGAACCCGGGTCTCCTGCATTGTGGGCAGATGCTTTGCCATCTGAGCCACCAGGCAAGTCCAGCTAGCCATGAGCACCTATCTGCTGGGATGCCTTCAGTTCTTCATGATGTTGTAGCAGTAGCGGCAGTGGTAGTACTCAGTCATGACTCTGCGACCCCAAGGCCTGTGTCCTGCCAGGCTTCACTGCCCATGGGATTTTCCAGGCACAAATGCTGGAGTGGGTTGCTGTTTCCCGTTCCAGAGAATCTTCCCAAACCCAAGCCTCTTGCATCTCCTGCATTGCCAGATGGATTCTTTACCACCAGTGCCACCTGGGAAGCCCTTCCATGTGGTAGCAGATAGCATGGAAATGCTGCCCCCACAGACTCCTAGGCATGTTCTTCCTAGGATTATCTTTTTCTAAGAAAGAAAGAATTCTTCTTTCCCTTGATGTAGCTCAGTCCAATCTTGTCATTTGAAAGACCAGAAAGTGAAACCCTGATGTGTTTTAAAGTGTTGCTTGTATGTCTCCCCACACTTTGTCCACCCCCAAGATGATTATCTTTTTTTTGCTGTTGATGCCTGACTGGCTAAGAAAGCAAGGGCCAGTGATACCTGCTTCTGTATTAACTGGCAGTTAGGAATTTCAGCAGCAACAAAGTGTCAGCAAACTTAACATCAACGTGTTTATCAAAACATGAATTTATTGACCTGCATCCCTGACAAGTCCAAGGGTAGGTTTGCTCTACCTGCCTCTTCTCTATTTCAGGTTCCTTGGGATGCTGTTGATGCCTGACTGGCTAAGAAAGCAAGGGCCAGTGATACCTGCTTCTGTATTAACTGGCAGTTAGGGATTTCAGCAGCAACAAAGTATCAGCAAACTTAACATCAACGTGTTTATCAAAACATGAATTTATTGACCTGCATCCCTGACAAGTCCAAGGGTAGGTTTGCTCTACCTGCCTCTTCTCTATTTCAGGTTCCTTGGGCAAAATCTTGGCCTCTTCTCCAGCATACCTGGCAAGAGTCTCTTTATGTCTCATTGGCTCTGAGTAAATAAGTTGCCTACCCCTGAAGCAACCGCTGTGTCCAGGAGAGGTGATCAGGCCAGTGGGCAAAGATGGTGGTGGGATTGCCCCTAGTGCAATAGGAGGTGAATCTCTTCTTTTTATGTGGACTGAGAGTGGGGAAGAGGTGATTCCTCAAATGAAAACCTTATTTCCGGGCAATGGGGACTGTGGACAGAGACAGTGAACATAAACATCCACTCAGCCCTTTTGACTTCTGGGTTTGCCTGCCCTAGTGAGGATGGAGTGAGAAGTGGAGGACCGCCAAGATGCATGAAGTTCGCAGAATCGGAGTTGTTTGAGCAAGCAGGGCTTTTATAGGTCCCCGTTTCCGGTACCCATCACTGCATTAAAAACTACTAAAATCTAATAGCTTAAAATAGCAATTTATTGTATTTTATGACCCTGTGAGTCAGGAATTCAGTGTAGAGAGAAAAAGTGAAAGTCGCTCACTCATTTGCAACTCTTTGCAACTACATACAGTCCATGGCATTCTCCAGGCCAGAATACTGGAGTGGGTAGCGCTTCCCTTCTCCAAGGGTTCTTCCCAACCCAGGAATCAAACCGGGGTCTCCTGCATTGCAGGTGGATTCTTTACCAGCTGAGCCACTAAGGAAGCCCAAGAGTACTGGAGTGGGTAGCCTACCCTTATCCAGGGCATCTTCCCAACCCAGGAATCAAACCAGGGTCTCCTGCATTGCAGGCAGATTCTTTACCAGCTGAGCCACCAGGGAAGCCCAGCTTTGCCCACTGGTTTCTGTATCTCAGTTGTGAGCTGGCCAGAAACTTCTTTCCCTCACTTCTCCAATCTTTCCTGACCACTTTTAGCCTTTCTCTTGACTAGCTTGGCCAGTGTCATAGCATGACAACCTCCGTGTAAGTCAGGCTTCTGATGTGAAAGGTGAAGGCTTCTAAAGTGAATGTGCCAAGAGACTAGAAGTGGAAGCTGCCAGCTTCCTAAGGCCTAGGACTGAAAACCCACAAAGCATCTTCTCATGGGTTGATCAGGTGGTCACAGAGTCCACCCAGATTCCAGAGGAGAGGGGTCTCTTCATTCACAGATAAAACACCTGAGGCCCCCAAAGAACCAATGACTGACCTCATTTCTCAAGAGCCCTCCTTTCAGAAATAGCATGGAAACAAACATTCAGGCCTAAGTCCACACACTAAGTCTAGCCAGAATGCCTGCCCTCACACCTTTTGCAGCCTCTCTTGTATTCTGTATCCATGAGCCAGGAGGCCCAGGGCAGGGGAAGCCAGGAAAGGGGTTTCCTCTCCACAGATAGGACACTAACAAAGTACTGCTCGTCAGGCTTGGAGACCACTGTGCACCAGCCTTAGGCCATGTGGCGCTGCTGGGACTCTGTCCTCAGTCAAGAGCAGGAGCGTGAGCCCATGAGCCCATTTGAATTGTGCTGCCAAGGACTCCTCTGCTTGTTGCATTTTTCTTCCCCAGAAAGGTTGCATGGAAAGGACTGAGGGTTCCACAGCTTGGCTTATCCGAACTGCCTTTTCCTCTCTTTACCCCAGTGTTCTGTTTAGCTGGTAAGTCATGATCGACTCTTTTTGCGACCCCATAGACTGTAGCCTGCCAGGCTCCTCTGTCCATGGGACTTCCCAGGCAAGAATACGGGAGTGGGTTTCCATTTCCCTCCCCAGGGGATGTTTCCAACCCGGGGATCAAAACTGTGTCTCCTGCATTAGCAGGCAGATCTTTTACCACTGAGCCATCAGGGAAACCCCATCCCAATGTTCCTCCCACTAATTAGTGAGCCACTGACATATTCCTATTTAAAAATCAGTCATTTCATAACCTAATTTTCAGTATTTTGGGGGCTTGTTATCTCCCTTTAACCCCTGGCTTCATGTCCTCTGGTGTGCATGTACTCAGGAGAGGAGATGAGAGGGAAGGGAAAGACTTTCTCCAAGCCCTCCTAGCTCCCCCCTTCTATTCTTGGAGGGGGGGAAATTTACAGCCTTTCTGCACACAGGGTGAGACACCTGTTTCTAGGCATGTGGGGCCAGAGAAGAGAGAGAGAAAGCATGCTTAGTTTTTCAGTAATTTCCCAGGAAACCAGTAGACTTCTCAAGACAAGAACTTTTTCTCTCCTTCTGAGTCATCTTATACCTGTTATGAAGACAGATTGTTTTTTATATCTTTATATTTCATGTGATCACCCAAGTACCTCAAAAGCAGGTGCTGCCTTCATGGAAATGCAAGACAATTAAGTTAGTTTAGAATTCATTGACAACCTAGGGCATCTGGAAAAAAAAATTGCAGTTCAGAATCATGAGCATGTGTGTGTGTGAGCTTTTTGCATGTGTGCTGAGATGCACTGTGTCTTTAATGTTATAGATCAGGCAAAAAGCCCTGAAGTACACATACTGGACTAAGGTAAGATGAGATGAGATTAATTAAATGTAAACTTTATTTGTTTCCTTGCATCAATTCTCTTTTTAATCAGAGAGACATCTTATAGCCAGAAGATGCGATCTAATTGATGTTCTTTTTGTTTTTTAATCCTCATAGAGGTACAGTGCTGGTAATATTTTTAGTTCTTTCAGCAAAAATGTGATTCCAGCTTATACTTGTATGTTGCAGCTTTAGTCTCTATTTAAAATTAGCAGTTGGCTTTCTTAACTTGAGCATGTGGGAGAAGTTCTGAGCCCTGAAGATGAACAATTAGTTTATTATAACGATATTTAAGGACTAGTCCATGGGCACAAGGGTCAGTGACTCTGTTCTCAGTTTCTGATGAGTTGATTCCATCATTACCACTGGTATCAACAACTTCCTTGCTTGTTAAAGGAGGCAGATACAGTTGTATATTGGATACAGAAATCATATGTTGAACATAGAAAAATGGTGAGAGGTCAGTGAGGAGCTGGAGGGTTTGCTGGACCAGATCTGCTCCATGAGCTGCACTGAAGCTACATACATTCCATATCTTCCATTCTTATTTGACCCTCAACTCATTTCTTAAGACGCTTGCATTCAGAATGTGGAGATATGGTTATTTTGATAGCATGTATGAAATCTCTCTAACAAGAGAGAGAGAAAGCATGCTTAGTTTTTCAGTAATTTCCCAGGAAACCAGTAGACTTCTCAAGACAAGAACTTTTTCTCTCCTTCTGAGTCATCTTATACCTGTTATGAAGACAGATTGTTTTTTATATCTTTATATTTCATGTGATCACCCAAGTACCTCAAAAGCAGGTGCTGCCTTCATGGAAATGCAAGACAATTAAGTTAGTTTAGAATTCATTGACAACCTAGGGCATCTGGAAAAAAAAATTGCAGTTCAGAATCATGAGCATGTGTGTGTGTGAGCTTTTTGCATGTGTGCTGAGATGCACTGTGTCTTTAATGTTATAGATCAGGCAAAAAGCCCTGAAGTACACATACTGGACTAAGGTAAGATGAGATGAGATTAATTAAATGTAAACTTTATTTGTTTCCTTGCATCAATTCTCTTTTTAATCAGAGAGACATCTTATAGCCAGAAGATGCGATCTAATTGATGTTCTTTTTGTTTTTTAATCCTCATAGAGGTACAGTGCTGGTAATATTTTTAGTTCTTTCAGCAAAAATGTGATTCCAGCTTAACTTGTATGTTGCAGCTTTAGTCTCTATTTAAAATTAGCAGTTGGCTTTCTTAACTTGAGCATGTGGGAGAAGTTCTGAGCCCTGAAGATGAACAATTAGTTTATTATAACGATATTTAAGGACTAGTCCATGGGCACAAGGGTCAGTGACTCTGTTCTCAGTTTCTGATGAGTTGATTCCATCATTACCACTGGTATCAACAACTTCCTTGCTTGTTAAAGGAGGCAGATACAGTTGTATATTGGATACAGAAATCATATGTTGAACATAGAAAAATGGTGAGAGGTCAGTGAGGAGCTGGAGGGTTTGCTGGACCAGATCTGCTCCATGAGCTGCACTGAAGCTACATACATTCCATATCTTCCATTCTTATTTGACCCTCAACTCATTTCTTAAGACGCTTGCATTCAGAATGTGGAGATATGGTTATTTTGATAGCATGTATGAAATCTCTCTAACACACTTAGAGGACGAAGGAAAGCCTAACTTGGTCTTTTTGCCCTTCCAACAGACTCTTCCTGTAAGTTGAATGGTTTCCATTTACTTCCGCAGAACCATTTTACCATCCTCAGCATCCTTTTACATGCTTCAAAAGACAGATACACAAAGCTATGAAGACAGGAGCACCCGGGGGTCAGAAGACTGAGGTCTACCTTTGGGGCAGCTTTAACTTGCAGTTCACCTAACCCCTGGGCCACCTCCTAACCTCATAGATGCTTCTGGGCTTCCATGATTTTTATCAGAATAAAAAAGAATGCTATGGAAGGAGGAACATGCTCTATCCCAGAGGTAATATAATTAGTTCTGAGAATGCTCACAGCTGTCATGTGTGACACATTGACATCCTCTTACGCTCTTCCACTGTTGGGAAGCAGCTGTTAGTTCAGTTTCATTTCTGTCTCTCCCGTCTCCATATGCCAGAGTAGGGAGAAGTGAATGGATTAAAAACCTGTTGGGATGGGGGAAACCATCTGATGCATCTTCTGTCTCTCTTTTCACCCATGAGTATTTTAAGTGTTGAATCCCCTAAAGAACTGCAAGATGGTCTATAACAGGGGAGGTGGAAGGAATCTGGCATTCCAGTTACTCTAAAGGGAAACAGTGAAAATGATGTAGTGCTCAGGGTATGGGGGGAGTAATGGAATAGGACTGTCAAAAATTGGAGTCACGGTTGTCCAAGCACTTGTGAGGTTTCCTAGACTATTTCCTATACAGATTAAGATGCTTCTTTATCACTCTTGAATTTTTTTTATCCCTTCTTAGGTTGCTCAGCCAGTAAAAAATCTGCCTGCAATGCGGGAGACCTGGCTTCAATCCCTGGTTTGGGATGATCCCTTGGAGAAGGGAGTAGCAACCTACTCCAGTATTCTTGCCTGGAGATTTATGCTATAGATGAGGAATCTAGCCGCTGTAGTTCATGGGGGTCACAAAGAGTCGGACACAACTAAGGGACTAACACACACGCACATGCCCTAATCTACCCATATCTGAAGGAGGTATTCCAAGGCCTCTGTATGGGGCTGTCATGTCTAGAAAACTTCCTTATCCGGTTTACCTGGAAAACATCTACTTTTTAAAGATCTAGTGCAGATGGAACCTTTGCAAAAAAAAGTCTTCCCTGCCACCCACAGCCATGGATGACCATTCTCCTCCTTGCCTTACCCCCATATTCGTCCATGTCTCATTAGCAGCCGTCACTGATGTAAAGGCCTCTGTCAGGTTATGATAGCAGGTGGGTTGTTACCTCTCCCAGGGTGGGAATCGTGTCTCCTTCATCCTTGTGTCCTCAGGATTTAGCATAATTTTTGTCATGTATTAAGCACTCCGTGAATAGGTTGGGGGGAGAGGAGGAAGCTAAGCCAGTTTCTTGCCATTCAGTTTGATTCAAAACTTACTATTATGCCATCAAAACTTTCACTTGGAAAACAACTCTAAGTTCCTAAGACATGGATAGCATGTCCCCAGGTTGGAGATTGTTAGGTTTATCAGTTGCCTAGCATTGTAGTAAGAGATTGTTGCAGATTGGGTGGCATCACATAGATGATTCTCTCACAGCTCTGGGGGCCAGAATTCTGACATCATTGAGTTGCCAAGGCCATGCTTTCTCTGAAGGCCCTGAGGAATCTTGTTGTAGCCTCTTCCTAGCTTTTGGTGGTTGCTGGCCGTCCTTGCTGCCCTTTGTCACATAGCTGTATGACTTCAGTGTCTGCCTCCATCTTAATATGGCTCTCTTCTCTCTGTGTGTCTGTGTCTAGGTGTCCAGCTTTCCATCGTCTTTAAAGGTCACCGGTACTTGGCTTTATGGCCCGTTCTAATGTAGTAGGATCCCATCTTCACTTGATTGCATCTGCAGTTGATCTGAGAGAGGCAGCAGTGAGCAGTGGCGTGAAGTGAGATCTTAGTTTCCTGCCCAGGAACTGAATCTGGTGGCCTGGATGAAAACCAGGAATCCTCACCACCAGGCCAGCAAGGGCTAAAGACTGGAAGCAAATTGTCCCTGTTTTTAGCTCTCATTGAAAAATGCGTTTCTCAAGGAGGCAAAAACTGTAAAAACAGGGATACAAAGTTTATTATTAGAGACATAGCACAAGTGGGAGAGACAGTTAAGACAAAAGCAAGGTAGAGATGCGCACCCTAAGAGAAAGGGTGTGGGCGACCTTCCTGATGAGGACCAGCGCAGTGAAGAGCGGTTGAATCATTTATATAGGGCAGTTTCCCATGTCTTTGTACTGTTAGTAGCTCAGCGGTGTCTGACTCTTTACAGACCCGTGGCCTATAGCCTGCCAGGCTCCTCTGTCCATGAAATTCTCCATCAAGAATACTAGAGAGGGTAACCATTCCCTTCTCCATGGGAGCTTCCTGATCCAGATTTGGAACCTGAATTTCCTACATTGCAGGCAGATTCTTTATTGTCTGAGCCACCTGGGAAGCCCTAAAATGTTGTGTATCCATGAATGTGTGAGTGTGTACTAAGTTGCTTTAGTCGTGTCTGACTCTCTCTGACCCTATGGACTGTAGCCCACCAGGCTCCTCTATCCATGGGATTCTCTAGGCAAGAATACTGGAGTGGGTTGCATGCCCCCCTCCAGGGGATCTTCCAGACCCAGGGATTGAAACTGAGTCTCTTATGTGCCCTGCATTGGCAGGTAAGTTCTTTACCACTAGCAACACCTGGGAAGACCCATATCAATTATCTGGCCTCTTTTTCCACACCTGACCTACCCTAAGACTCTACCCAATTTGAGTATGCACCTTTTTCTGAGATGGATTCCAGCCCAGAGGCCTAAGAGAGGCCTTGGCGTCTCATATTATGGGATATTGCCCCCTTCCCTTTGACCTCAAGGAGCCTTTCTGCTCCCTTGTGCCAAGGAAGGGAAATATATGACCTCTTGATCTTTTACTCAAACAGGGATTATCCCCTCTCTGTTTCTGCCCAGACTGTTATCTTAAAGTGTACTCAGGGGACAAAGCCTGGCTATTTATCTTGTTTCTATTGTCATTTCTATTTTGAAGTGCAAACAGGAGGCTGGTTGTAAATATCTAACCTGGAACCCACCTATCTCTTAGTTCAGTTCAATCTCTCAATTGTCTCCGACTCTTTGCGACCCCATGAATCACAGCACGCCAGGCCTCCCTGTCCATTACCAACTCCCGGAGTTCACTCAGACTCACGTCCATGAAGTCAGTGATGCCATCCGGCTATCTCATCCTCGGTCATCCCCTTCTCCTCCTGCCCCCAATCCCTCCCAGCATCAGAGTCTTTTCCAGTGAGTCAGCTCTTTGCATGAGGTGGCCAAAGTGCTGGAGTTTCAGCTTTATCATCATTCCTTCCAAAGAAATCCCAGGGTTGATCTCCTTCAGAATGGACTGGTTGGGTCTCCTTGCAGTCCAAGCGACTCTCAAGAGTCTTCTCTAACACCACAGTTCAAAAGCATCTATTCTTTGACGCTCAGCTTTCTTCACAGTCCAACTCTCACATCCATACATGACCGCTGGAAAAAACCATAGCCTTGACTAGACGGACCTGTGTTGGCAAAGTAATGTCTCTGCTTTTGAATATGCTATCTAGATTGGTCATAACTTTCCTTCCAAGGAGGAAGTGTCTTTTAATTTCATGGCTGTAGTCACCATCTACAGGGATTTTGGAGTCCCAAAAATAAAGTCTGACTTTATTTCCACTGTTTCCCCATCTATTTCCCATGAAGTGATGGGACTAGATGCCATGATCTTCGTTTTCTGAATGTCGAGCTTTAAGTCAGCTTTTTCACTCTCCTCTTTCACTTTCATCAAGAGGCTTTTTAGTTCCTCTTCATTTTCTGCCTTATGGGTGGTGTCATCTCCATATCTGAGGTTATTGATATTTCTCCTGGCAATCTTGATTCCAGCTTGTGCTTCATCCAGCCCAGCGTTTCTCATGATGTACTCTGCATATAAGTTAAATAAGCAGGGTGACAATATACAGCTTTGATGTACTCCTTTTTCTTTTTGGAACCAGTCTCTTGTTCCGTTCCCAGTTCTAACTGTTGCTTCCTGACCTGCGTATAGATTTCTTAAGAGACAGATCAGATGGTCTGGTATCTCTTATCTCAGGAGAGGCAAACAGGAGGCTAATTGTAAAGTGTCAGCCTGAAACCCATCTTTTTTTTGCCCTAAGAAATGTGAACATGAGGCTTGTTGTAAATGCCTAGCCTGGAGCCCATCTATATCCTGCCTCACAATGACCCTACCGTAATCCAAATAAGGGCACATTCACAGACACGTAAGGGAGTTGAGGAGTTAGGACTTGATTTTTTTTTTTTTTTTGCAAGACAGTGTTCAATGCAAATTACACTTTGACCCCTTTAATCGTGGAATTTTTTGTCTTTGGCTGGGCTTGGTCTTCGTTACTTTGTGCAGGCTTTTTTCTCTGGTTGTGATGAGCAGGAGCTACTCCTTGTTGTGGCGCATGGCCTTCTCATTGCAGTGGCCTCTCTCCTTGTGGAACAGGGGCCTAGGGCACACAGGCTTCAGTAGTTGTGGTGCAGGGACTTATTTGCCCCTCAGCTTGTTCATGGAATCCTGACTGCTTAACACCAGCCTCTCCTCTGGATGGTTTTTCAGTCCCTGCTCCAGTGCCTCTAGCACTGGGGAGTTCCTTGCTCACAGTCACATTTTCTGTCTTCAGGAGGCAGCTTTTGGGGAACTTGTTCTTTAACTGGGCCCCACGCTACTTCCTGCCATCTGTATCATTCAACAATCAGGGTGTATATGGAATAATATGCTTCCTCCTCTAGGGCGAGGAGGGAGAGCTTTCAGGCATTGAAGATGGTTCTCCTGGCCTCCACGACCCTTCCCAGTTTCTTCAAGTCTTCCTCCAGGTTTATTTTCATTCCAAACTTCCTCCACACTAATGGAACTTCTGTTTGTCAGTGTATTGGGTGAAATGAAATGAGACTTCCAGGGGTCATAAGTCAGAAATCAAAGCAGACATATCTGTTTCCAGGGAATCCACTTCTACTGATGCAACTTCACACGATTTTAGTGGACAACACACACAACGCTTGAAACATTTAATTTATTCTTGGTTGCGTATGGTGGTGCTAAACTCTGTTCTTCTCATTTAGTATTTTGGCCCCCAGAGCAAGGTCTGGCCCTGGTATAATATACTCTTCTCTGTTGCACTTGGCCTGTGGCCCCAGCCTGTGGAAACAGCTGAATCACAGAGCTGTGATTGTACATTGGCTGACGATGGACTGTGATGGGGGAGGGTAGAAGGAGGGGCTGTCACTAGAAAAGGGTCTTTTGTTAGAGGTCATGCCACTGCTTATGTGTCCCCAGACCACTGATCAGATTAGGATCCAGATATGATTTGGGACTTTAAGAGTTTTCTGCTGCTTCTCGGATTTGCTGCTGAGGTAGAGAACACATTTTGTACCATTAGGTGGGAGGGTTCCTGCCATACTTGGGTGCTGTTTGGAGGTAAGTCAACTCTGGTGGCCCCAGTGCTTTCTGTTTGAACAAATTTACACAGATAAATAAATGAGGGCTTAGATGATCAGAACCAGAAAGGGCTTGGAGGTAATAACCTGAGTTTAGAGTTTGGATTAAGAACATGAGACTGGAAATGAGACAGATTTCACACTCTTGGTTCAGTTAGCAGACATTTGATCCTATCCAAAGAGTTCATAAGACATTTGGTCCATAAAACATTTGGTCCGTGCTGAAAGGTTTTTTGATATTTGGTCATATTTGGTACTGTCCAAAATGTCTCTAGATGGAGACAGTTGAGCAACACCCAAAATGTTCTGATATTTGATCCTGTCTGAATTTGGCGTGGAGCTGAGGTGCTTGTGGACGTTTCGCAAAGGACCAAATTGAAGGATCTTTTGGCGAGGAACTGATAGCTTCTGGGCGTTTTGGACAGAATCAAATGTCCGACGAGGCCTCTTTTTTCGTCTTACTTGTGAATTTGAAAAAATTATTTTGTTAAGTGGGGTTAATAGCACTATCAACTCAGAAAAAAAGTGAATGAAAGTGTAGTCACTCAGTTGTGTCCAATTCTTTGTGATCCTTTCGACTGTATGTAGCTGCCAGGCTCTTTTGTCCGTGGGATTTTCCAGCCAAGAATCCTGGAGTGGTTGTTACAATTCAGTGAGCTAGTAATATCCACTTAATTCATACTTGGATGCGGCCAGGAAGGGAAGCTGAGGCCCATGAAAGTCGGACGGTTTGCTCAAGGTCACTTACTGTGTGCTGCCCCCAGAGCAGGAACAAAGTTTATAGCCTTTCAGTTTTTAATTTAAGGAACGTTCCTCTAAACTACCCCCAGCACTTTAGAACTCATCAGCTTCCATTATTTATTTACCAATCTGCTTCTGTGTGCAGAATAAAGAAAGAGAAATAAAATTGGTGTTTAAAACCGTCCCCACCAGTTGATGGTACCTGCTCTGTAGTGTCTTTGGATTTATTCCAGATGGGGCTAGCTCTTGGGGAAATGGCTGCCCTCCGAGTCAGGGATGCAGGTGAAGACATTGCTGCGGACCTTGGCTGCCTCGCCTGTTTGTCCTGGGTGGTGCTGGCAGCACTGGCCCTGGGGAGGACAGACAGACTGGGCGGGCCCACAGCCCACTCTGCAGTGGCCCGCACCCTGAAGCCATGTTCTCTCCATTTAATACGCAGTGTGGATTGTATTTCCTCTCAGCTTCCTGTGAATTGGAAAGGTGCATTGTGCCAGCTTTCCTAAATTGCCACAATCAATATTCTACTGCCTTTATTTTATATGCATGCTAATGACTTTTCTTCCATTCAAATGTACTTGTTTCCCAAATCAGTCTTCACAACGTTCAAAATTAAATAACTAGGGAAAAAGAAGCCAAAAAGGGAAGAAAAAAAAAAAGCCCTCAATATTACCATGAGTTTCTGCCTGGAGTTTGTGGCACGGGTCTGAATGGGGATGGAAAACACTGCAGGAGGGCCCCTAGTGGGCCTTTCTGGGCTGGCCAAGGCAGAGTGAAGAGCGAGGCGGGGTTTGGCTCAGGGAAGCACGTGGCCTTGTGAACAACAGCTTGAAAGCCTGTGCTACCATTCACTGGCTTCAGGCATCATTCTCCCCTGCTGCCCTCCACGGCTCCCCAGCTGAATTGCTTTCTAACAGGGCCGGTGTGTCTTCCCTGGTAACTCAGATGGTAAAGAATCTGCTTGCAATGCAGGAGACCCAGGTTCAATCCCTGGGTTGGGATAATCCTCTGGAGAAGGAAATGGCAACCCACTCCAGTATTCTTGCTTGAAAAATCTCATGGGCATAGGAGGCTGGTGGGCTACAGTCCATGGGGTCACAAAGAGTCGATATGACTGAGGGACTAATATCATGTCATGTGTGAGTCTGGGGCTACCGAAGTGGCCTCCTGAAATTGGGTGGTAGCCTTCTAGGTCTATCTATACAGAATTATGTGTTAACACTTCCCTAAACATTTTGGATTTCTTTGCACATTATCTGTGCTTTATTTATCTTTCATTTAGGAGAAGGAACTGGTAGGATTCTGCTTCCTGCACCCATGGTGTCTCCTCTAGCCCCTACTCACATCAGCATCATTTTTTTTTTCCTGAGTACCATCCATCATTTCAGGATGATTTTTCTTTATGAAGCCTCTTATTTCTGTTTTTATTCATTATTTTCAATAAACATTTCTTGGAGTATGTACCATGCGATTGGTGCTGTGGATGAAGCACTGAGGAAAACAGACAAGGATCACTGCCCGTGGTCCTTCCATCCTACTCAAGAGGAGAAGGAGGAAAAGTGTATGCATAAGGTGTCAGATGGAGCAGGGATGGGGTTATCATTTAATCGAATGGTCCAGGAGGGAGGCCTCTCTGGGAGGGTGATACTCGAGTAGGTATCTGAAGTTGGAAACACTGCCTTCTTCTCTGACCTTCTTCAGGCACTCTCTTTGCTCCATTGCAGCAGGAACCATTCTGGCAGTAGGGGGAGGAGGGAGAAACAAAGATACACGAGAGAGCGTGTGTATGTGTCTGTATGCACACACTCACCACACTGTCCAGCGTCTTGTCTCATGTTGCTTAATAAGCGACTTTAGAGTGAAGATTGGGGAACAGGCTTGTTTCACTGCTGTTCCCAGCAAGGTGAGACAAGACCTATTCTGTATTGTGCATTGTTCAGCAGGGGATCAGGGACCCCTCTGGGTCCATGGCCTTTGGTGGTGGTTCTGCTGTGTGAGCCCACTACCCAACAGCCCCTTCCAAAGACTTGGTCTTCTCACCCTTAAAATAAAGGGGTTGAATAATTGACTCTTTAAGAGCTCTCCTGGCTCTAGAGTCCCTCTGTTTTGTGTTGTGAAAGCCTGGGTCAGGTGTCTTCTTGCACAGAGTGCTGTGCTGCGGAGTCCAGCTCACAGCTTGCCCCTCTGCCTGTACTGTGATCTGTGTGCTGCACCAGCAGGCGTATTGTCTTTGTATCCTAGGAGCGTGTCTTCTCCAACTAGATTGTGAATACTTACAGACAGGTCCAGGGACCCATCTTGGGCCCTGTAGAACCTGCAAGTGAGTGAAAGTTACTCAGTCATGTCCAGCTCTTTAACGGAGTGGGTAGCCTTTCCCTTCTCCAGGGGATCTTCCCAACCCAGGGATCGAACCCAGGTCTTCCGCATTTCGGGCAGATTCTTTACCAGCCAAGCCACAAGGGAAGCCCAAGAATACTGGAGTGGGTAGCCTATCCATTCTCCAGCAGATCTTCCTGACCCAGGAATTGAACTGGGGTCTCCTGCATTGCAGGCGGACTCTTTCCCAACTGAGCTATCAAGGAAACCCTGAAGGAGCTGATGGTAAATTGAGGGTTAGCTGATTCATAGCCTCCTCTATTGATCTCCATTACTTATTGAGTTCCTGGAAAGTCTGTAAGACTCTGTGTTAGATCTTAGAAATCCTTTTTCATGAATCCTCCAGAAGTTCACAGCATAGCAGATGAATAATATAATTGCAAAGCAGTTGGTTGTTTCTGCAGTGCTTTCACATCTACTTTGCCCTCTTGATTTTTAGATATCCCTGTGATTGAGGTGGGGCTTCCCAGGTGGCTCAGGAGTAAAAGAATCCCCCTGCCAATGCAGGAGATGTGGGTTCAATCCAGGAAATGGAAACCCACTCTAGTATTCTTGCCTGGAAAATCTCATAAACAGAGAAGCCTGGGGGACTACAGTCCATGGGGTTGCAAGAGTCAGACACGACTTAGCAACTAAACAAAACAACGATTGAGGTAGGACTTACATTATATTTTGTGTCCTTTAAGTTACAGAAGTGTAATAATATGACTTTGGAAAAAGGAAAGAGTGAGCAATTTAAATGGTGCTGGTAACTTGGAGTTTGGAGTCCTACCAGGAAACAGTGTCCTTAGGGGCAGGAGATGGCTGATGGAGACACAAGTCTGCTCTAGCCTTTGGTCTCAGGTCCCAAGTGTATCATGGTATATGCATTAAAACATGTGGACCCCACTGTTCAGGTGAGCGTAGGAATATCCAAAGCTCCTTTTTTTTCAGTTTTAATTTTTTTAAAAACTGAAGTATAGTTGGTTTATGGTGTGTTAATTTCTGCTGTACAGCAAGATGATTCAGTTATACATATATCTATATATATATCTATATATACACACACACACACTCACACACATTCTTTTTAAAATATTCTTTTCTTTGATAAGCCCTGGTAGCTCAGTTGGTAAAGAGTCTGCCTGCAGAGCAGAAGAGCCCGTTTGATTCCTGGGTCCGGAAGATCCGCTGGAGAAGGGATAGGCTCCCCACTCCAGCTGGTAAAGAATCTGCCTGCAATGCAGGAGACCTGGGTTCAGTCCCGGAATTTGGAAGATCCCCTGGAGAAGGGAAAGGCTACCCATTCCAGTATCCTGGCCTGAAGAATTCTATGGACTGTATAGTCCATGGGGTCACAGAGTTGGACATGACTGAGCAACTTTGACTTTTCATAGGATATTGAATATAGTTCTCTGTGCTATACAATAGGACTTTATTGTTTATCCATTCTAGTTATAAAAGCTTCCATATGAAAACCCCAGCCTCCCACTCTCTCTCTCCTCCAGGCCCCTCCACCCTGGTAGCCACCAGCCTCTTCTCTATGTCTGTGATTCTGTTCCTGTTTCATAGGTAGGCTCACTGGTGTCATATTTAGATTTCACACATAAGTGATATCATTTGGTATTTGTCTTTCTCTTTCTGACTTAACTAAGTGTGATAATCTCTAGTTGCACTTCATGTTGCTGGAAATGGCATTTCATTCTCTCTTTTCTTTTTCTTTACAGCTGAATAGTAGTATTCCACTATATATGTATGTACCACATCTTTACCCATTCATCTGTTGATGGACATTTAGCCCGTGGCTATTGTGAATAGTGCTGCTAGGAACATAGGGGTGCATGTATCTTTGTGGATTATAGGTTTGTCTGCATACATGCAGGGCTCTTTTGAACATATTTGATTTTTGCCATTGACTTAGGAACTGACATCCTGATGTGATCCATTCCCGCCTTTTTCCATGTCACTGGTGAGGAAACTGTCTCAGAGGGAGGAATTTCCATCCTCACTACATGAGGGGCAGAGTGAGAAATGATCTCATGCCCTCCTAACTGCAGCCAGGACTTTTTCCTCCTTCATCTCCTTTCTGTGTTTTCTCAGAGATTATCACCGTGTGGACTAGCAATGCCTATGGGAGGAAAGGAGCCCAGAAGCTGGGCAAGATGTGCAGGCTAGATGGGTTAATCAAGAGTAGTTTTCCTTTGAGTCTTCAGCCAGTTCTGGGCTGCCTCGGGCTCCTTCTGGCCTGAGCTGGAGACGCCTGTTGAAAAATCTGTAGCTGCTTCTCCTCTGGCATCTAATGAATTCCAACTCACTTTGAATGCTCCCTTGGCTCGGCTGCAGTTCTTTAAAGCCCATCTTCCACATGGAATTGGCAGGTTCATTTCATTGTTTGGGAGCCAGATAAAAATGCTTTGTTCTTTGCTCCTACGTTATGCCATTTCAGAATATTTCTTCTTCCACAAATTGCTGAGACTGTTCAATTTGGGCTTTCAATTGCTTCTCTCTGAGCAGATCTTTCAATTTATAATATATTCCAAGGCCTTTTCTTTTGGATTACATATTTAGGATATCAGTTAGATTTCTTTATTTATTCATATTTCTTTTTGCCTTTCCCTTTTCTTCCTTTTTATCTCTTTTGTTGTGAAGAGTGTGCAGTCATGGTAGCTGTAATGAAATGCAAATACTTCTTTTTCCTGTCTGCCTGCTGTAGGATATTACTTTTTAATTTATATTTATTTAATGTTTTTTCCTTGTGTGTTAAGGTGGTGGTAATAATGATGATGATGCCATCATTATTTTTTTTCTTCTTTAATCAGTTCCCCCATTTAGATTCAAAATAGGGAGCAAGTTATTAGTGGTTATTAGTGGATGAGAGAAACATCTAGGAAACCATGATCTAGACTTTGTGCCAAGTGCAATGCTGGGGCAGAGTTAGAGCTGTGAAAAAGGTAACTGAGTCTCTTTCTTCATGGTGCTTAGAGTCTGGATTCCACCGTGTTTCCTTATTTCTCCTGTGAGATAGGCATTGGGATTCTCTTGAACTCGTGATGTAACTGAGATGCAGAGAGCTCAAGTGATCTGCTCTAGCTCACACAGTTAAACAGTATGGGTGCCCTGTCCTTTCAGACTCTTTGAGACCCTATGGACTGGGGCCCCCCAGGCTTCTCCATCCATGGGATTTTCTCAGCAAGAGTACTGGAGTGGGAGCCATGCCTTCCTCAAGGAGATCTTCCCCACACAGGAATCGAACCCATGTCTCCTGCATTGCAGGTGGACTCTTTACCACTGAGCCACTGGGGAGGTAAGGGAGCTGAATGTTAAAGCCAAGTGCAGAGCCTCCAGGGCTTGTACTAAAGAAAGATATCCTCTGTCTGACCCCCTTGAACCTGCCCTCTGATAAGACCCCCTGGCAGCCCCTCCTGGGGGCACCCCCTCCAGGGGCAATCAGAGGCTCTCCTCATATCCTTTATTCTGAGTGTAATCTCTGAGGTCTTTGTCTTGCTTTACAACTTCTCCAAATTTCCATTTTCTATCCATTAAATGGAAGAGAGTGGGGAAGGTGGAGAGGGCAGGATTCAAGGTGATAATGGGAAAAAAGAGCTGAGAGAAATCAGAGATGATGAGGTGGTTTAAAAGCACTTTTTAAGAATCTGGATTTCTGAGTGCTCTTGAAAATAGAAACAGGCAAACCCAGAGTAATTTGAAAATAGGCTAAGATTGCTGCAGACAGAGAAAATGGGTATCTTGATTAAAGTGACCTGGAAAGACTGTCCTGAGAGTCTAAGGTGGGGAGTTAATTCTGAAAGTTCTAAGGCACATTCTGAGGATTCACTGTGACTGGGCTTCATTTGTTTCTTTATCCAGCTTCCAATTATGTCAGCCATACTGACACATTATTTTTGTTCTAATTGTTTTAAGTGACCTATATGAAGAGTTTTTGGATTCTGGGAGCTACAAGAAAGAACTTTTTTTTTTTCTTCATCATAAAATGAAAACACTAATTTCCTTTTCTTATTGAAACTATAGTTCATTTTCCCTTCCTCTTGAGTTTCCCCTCCTTAAAAATTTTCTACAGGGAAAATGATCTCTAGAACATGTATTAATATATGGAGCTGGTGGCAAGGATGGTTCAGCTGAGTGCTAGAATATATTCAAGAATTCTTTTCTGCCTGCCAGTTCCAGGAAAGAAACAGTTATTTTGAAATATGTGCCTGTTTGTTCCCTATTGCATTCTCTCTCTCCTTACAACTCTCCTTTCCAGTTCATTTATTTTTGTAGCCATTTCATCGATTAAAAGGAGGCAGTATAAATAGGTCTGCATGTTGGAAATTGATGCTGGGCATACTGATTGAGGACTCTGATTATGAACACAACTGAAAGAATGTGATAGACCCCCTTATCCCACTCTTTTTCTTTAATCCTGAACTGATGTGGCCAAGTTCTGCTGTTTGATCATTTCCTCTGTTGGCAGAACCTCCCTTTGCCCCTCAGCCACAGTGAATGAGTGTATGCTGGCATTGCTCCAACTGCCTGGGGGACCAAACTTGGCCCAAGTTGGCCAGTCATTCCTTGCAGCTGCTTAGTTGTTCTAGTCTTTGTTGGTATTTCCTAGAAAATTTTGGCTCCATGTTTGTCATTGGTTCCTTAGTTTATTTGGTGTTTAGTTTGCCTTCCTTTTTATAGGGGACTTTGAGGGATACAGTAATAAGACTTGGGCATAGTTCTGGAGGCTCATAGGGGAGGGAGGGGTGGGATGATACCTCCCTTTTTAAGTATGCAGTTTAGCGGTTTTAGACTGCTTAGAGAGTTGTGCAATGATCACCACTGTCTAATTCTAGAGCATTTTCATCACCCCAAAAAGAAAGTCCATAACCAGGGGCAGTCATTTTCCTTCCCCTTCTTCCACAGCAACCCCTGGCAACCACTAATCTACTTTCTGAATATAGATTTGCCTGTTCTAGACATCACCTATAAGTAGAAACATATAATATGTGGCCTTTTGTTTCTGGATTCTTTCATTTAGCAGGTTTTCAAGATTCATTCACTTTGTAGCATGTATCAGAACTTCATTCCTTTTTATAGCCAAATAATATTCCTTTGTGTAGATACATATCCCATTTTATTTATGAGAGTAATGTCTTGAGTATTTGCTTGCGGGTGTTTCTATATTCATTGTTCATGAGCTTTACCTTCTTCAATCCATTTGTCCTCATGCTTAACCAGACCTATGGTAGGTGCATTTATAATCACCATTTTAAACCTTGTAATTGGCACAGCTAGTCATTGGCAGAGAAGACTTGGTTTAAATACAGTCTGTGCTTTTAACCCTCACCTCTATTACAAGTCAAAGGACATAAAACATTTAAAAGTGATTATAAACACGGAAGAAGATTACAGAGGTCTTAAATAAACTGTTGTGTGGGTCGGTAGCTCAGGGTTGGGGGTGGCTTGTGGTTTGGGGGTGTCTGATACCATGTGTGATGTACTCTGAATCGTTCTTATGTGCCGTTTTGATTATGGTGCACAATGGATTTAGGTCAGAAAAAGTGACCAAAGCTATGTGGAGATGGGTGGGACTCCTGGCTCACTGCCAGGTTTGGTCTTGGCTGACTCAGACAGTGGGCAGGGCTGAACCTGAGGCTGAGGGTTGAAGACAGTCTGTGCACGTTGGTGGGGCTGGGGCGAGCCCAGACTTGGTGGGAAGCAGCACTTTTCTGCTGACATATAGACGAGTAGATGCAGGACTAAGGGTGGTGCCCGGCTCACCGCACATGTGATGAGTGATGCAGTGAATGAGACACCAAGGCTGGGTGCTGGATGGAAGAGCCTCGAGCCTCACATTGAAGAGGCCATCCAGTAGGGTGTCTTGGAATGTGTTGAACCCTGCAGTGGTGAGATGCATAGTTTTGAGGGGAGTGTATTTCTTGCCCCCAGTCTCTCTATATTTCTGTTACTCTTCTTGAGTTTTTGTCCAGCATCTGCCTGGGGTCCTTCTCAGGAGTCCCATTCAGGTCCTTTCCTATGGTATTGCAGAGTGATCGCCCTCGGAGATGGAATCTCCAGACCTAAGGAACCTCTGACTTAGCAGAGCCCCAGGGAGTTGTTCTGTGATAGAGTACTTTGGTCTCTGGCGACTCAGTTATTCTTTCAACACGTATGTGATGGGCCCTCCTAGACATCAGGAAGTGGTGTAGGCGTGTGAGACACGCCCTACTGAACAAGATGGGGAGGGACCCCCGCTCTCTTGGAACTTAAGCATTCTAGCAGGGGAAAATGAAACCAGCAGTAAATAACTGACATGATAATGAATTGTCACTGTGTTTTTTACTTACTACAGTATATGTCATGAAGAAAAAAGTAAAGCAGGGTAAAAGGCAATGAGTGTGCATGCTAAGTTGCTTCAGTCATCTTCAACTCTTTGTGACCCCATGGACTGTAGCCCACCAGGCTCCTCTGTCCATGGGGATTCTCCAGGCCACAGTATTGGAGTGGGTTACCATGCCCTCCTCCAGGGGATCTTCCCAACCCAGGGATCGAACCTGCATCTCTTATGTCTCCTGCTTTGTCAGGTGGGTTCTTCGCCACTAGCGCCACTTAGCAATGGGAAGAAGTTGAAACTTTAAACAGAGTAAGATTGTGATGTTAAAGCACAAACTGGCAGATGCCCTGTGAGAACACTGTGGAAGAATTTTACAGTCAGAGCAGAATTCTCAGAGTGTTTAAGGGACAGCAAGGAGGCATGCGTAGCTGGTGTGAGTACAGCAGAGGAAAGTGGTGGGAAAGCGAGGCTTGCCACCCCTCTGGTAGTGGGAGGACGGCCTTACAGGACGGAACAAGGGAGATGTGTTTGCACACGTGCTTTAAAATGATCTCTCTGGGTGGATCACTGAGAATCTTATAATGATATTGCATCTGTAATACGTGAAGTATACTTCTTTGTGTAAGCAGATTACTCGGGAAATTAAAAGATCATGCCTTTTGTGGATCTGGAACTTGGGAAATTCTGGAGTTTTCTGTTAAGCTCCCGGGAGCTCTCTGAATACATTTGCTTTTCCTTGTCTGTGGCCAGTGAGAGCTTCAGGGGGAAATAACACTTTCTATAGCAGAAGCTGATCCAGTGTCAGCGATGGATTTTCCTGCTGGCTGTATGTGGACAGGCTTTGGATTTTGTTCTAGGAGAATTTAGCAATTAGTATAGAATCGTCTGTATACAGTAAGTGTATACTTTAAGAAATATACATACATTATGAAGCTCCTGGATACTAGTATATTAAACTGTTAGAAGCTGGTTAATCCCATTTCACAGGGCTTCCTGGGTGGCTCAGCAGTAAACAATCTTCCTGCCAATGCAGGAGACAGGAGTCTGATCCCTGGGTTGGGAAGACCCCCTGGAGTAGGAAATAGCAACCCATTCGGTGTTCTTGCCTGCAAAATCCTATGGACAGAGGAACCTGGAGGGCTACAATCATGAGGTCACTAAGAGTCAGATACAACTTAGTGACTCAACCACAAATCCCATTTCACAGGATTTCTTCAGATTAGAAATATGACCTCAGAAGTGTACCTTCAGTCTGCAGACTAGTAGGTCTATCACACAGTCTCAACTTTGTTTTAAGAGGAAAGTGGGTCAGACTCTAAGTCACATTATCGCCTCTATAGATGGACAGCCTCCTGTGACATAAATGTACAATATTTATGTTGTACATCCTGACTTGATGTTAGGACTTCTCTGGGCCAGAATTTTTTTGAAGACACCACCAGTGTTTGAAATTTATGTGTAATTGTTGTATTCTCTTCTCTTCTCCCTGTTAGGGATTTGTAGGATAACTCTTTGGCAAAATGTCAATACAAATGTTTGTAGAGGTGGGTGAATCAATAGGAAGCAGAACAGGCATTTAACTGGCAGGTGGGAAGGAAAATGTCCGTTTCTGTGGGTTCAGCAGGTTCTTTGCAGTGTATTTTCACTTGACTTATTCCAAATTTGCCTACATGAACCAACCCATAGGAAATATTTGAGTAACTTTAAAATATGTGTATCATGCCGGTTGTGTGACCAGATGGACAAGCATTTCTTGGCTGAAGTGTGTAAACAAGCTGCCACTAATGTTAATGTCACAGCTGTAGACATAAATATATTTTGGTTGCTTATATTTTATTTTTGAGAGTGTACAGTACTTTGAAGTTAAGCCCAAATGGAGTTTCTATTTGTATCTGGTTGATGGAATTTTCATTTGTTTGTCAATTTTGCCTGCTCTTATTCAGCTAGAATATTTTCGCCCCATGTGAAATGGATGCAACTGTTCACATTTTTCAGATAGTTGCCAAATCATTTCCTTCTAGGTCCCCAGAGGAATGTGCTCTGCAAACAGCTTTAGAATGTTGTAGTTCAGTGAGAAGTAAGTTGTCGACTAGGTTGATGCGGTTATTGAGTTTGCAAACAGTCTGAGCAACTGATTTAGTGTGGTGTTGAATTGGGAATTGTGTGTCCTGCACGAACTCTGATTTGGGGTGTTACAGTGCTCCACTGTCATATGACCTAGGAGTGAAGGAAGATGAAGTACCTACTGTGTTTCAGGAAACATCTTGTCATGTGCTAGCTCACTGAATTCTAGCTCTTCATGCAAGTTGTTATTATTTCTGCCTCATAACAAGTAAAATAACCCTTTGAGAGGCGCCATTCCCGTGATGCCTAACTGCTCACGGCAGAGCCAGGATTTGGACCCGGTTCTTTTTCTTTCTTTGGCTGCTCTGAATCTTCACTGTTGCCCACAGGCTTTCTCTGTTTGCAGTGAGCAGCGGCTTCTCTTGTTGCAGAGTGTGGGTTCCTCAATAGTTGTGGCACCTGAGCTTAGCTGCCTCGTGTGTATGCAGTCTTCCCTGACCCAAGATGGACCCGTGTCCCTGCATTGGCAGGCAGATTCTCAACCATTGGACCCTGAGGGAAAGCCTCCTGGAACCAGTTCTACTCAAAATCTACTCAAAAGCCCCTGTTCTTTTTACTGTCTTTGTTTGATTTTAGGGAGCGAGCAATCTGAAGGATGTCAAGCATGTCCCAAAAGATTGAGTCTGACACATAGAGTGTTTAATTTCTGGATAATTATTAAGTGGAGAACCCATATCTTTACCTGATGATGAGTTTATTTTCAACCCGGAATCAGCAAAGTAATAATATTGGGTCTCTGACACCCAGTCATCTGGATCTTGTTTTGACAAGTGACTGTGCGTTTTATCTTGGGGACTAATCAAGCCTTAGGTTCCTTCCAGCTCTCTGACTCCGAGACCGTGAAGACTCAGGAGTGGCTCCTTCCAGGGTATTCCCAGAGATCTGCCTTCATGTGGGTCATTTTCCCCACAGATGGGCTCTGGTTGTTACCTCCAAATAAAGAGGTTCAGGAAACCCTGAAATCAAGTCACCTGGGAGAGCTTAAGTTAATTTGCATTTAACAAAACTGGTTGCAGAAATCAAGGTCCCATGCACACAGCTGCTTGTATCTTGCATCTTGATACAAAGTGGGTAAAGCAGAGCAGAAACGATTGGTGGTCCTGTCTTTGTTATTCTAGGAAGGTCTTTCCTCCCCATGTTCTGAACACAGCTTAGCCAAACAATAGATGTTTGTCTGGCTTTAAGTGAAACCGCACAGCTTTCTTGTTCAGAATATTTTGGGTGTTTCCAATAGAAGAAGGTTTGTCTGAGAGCTCCAGTCTCCCTGTTCCATAAGAGGTGATGCTACGAGTGGGGTGAGCAACATTAGCAGTAGCACCAGCGTTGTCATTGACCCCATGGTGTGGATTTGTGTCTGTGCACATGAGCACATTGATCCAAGTGTGTGGTGTGTGGCATGATGGGAGGCAAAAGGAGCAGGTAATTAGATATAAAAATAAAACAAACAAGGTACTAAAATAGCTGACCTCACAGGATCGTTATGAAGATTTATTGAAGTAATGCATATGAAATATTCTGAGCCTAGCATCTGGGTACGTATGTGCTTGGTCACTCAGCCGTGTCTGACTCTTCGCAACTCTTTGCACTGCAGCTCTCCAGGCTCCTCTGTCCGTGGGGATTCTCTAGGTAGAAATACTGGAATGGGTTGCCATGTCCTTCTCTAGGGGATCTTCCCAACCCAGGGATCGAACACAGGTCTCCCACTCTGTAGGTGAACTCTTTACTGTCTGAACCACCAGGGAAGCCCTAGCATCTAGTGCTCAATAAATATTGTTTTTATTTCATTCCTTTTGCTTGTATTACTGTCATGTGTATATCAAATGCAAAGGTAGAGAGGCTTATGCATTACTAAGGTATGCTGTATGAGTTTTACAGCAGTTATCACTCGTACTGGACTGGAGTCTAAACCAGACAGGTGAGAGAGCTGCATATCCAGTCAGAATTTTATGACGGTTTGGCTAAAGGCATTATTTTAGACAATAAAGTGAGTGTGCACTCTGGTGTGTGCTGTTTGTTCCAAGACTCTGGTGGAGGGGAGAGGGAGCGGGCTGGAGTGGAATTTGACATGTGAGTCTCTGTCCTGGCCTTCCCTTCAGAGTGCTTTGGTGGGGATGGAGCAGAGGTTACCAGCCTGCCAGGGTGCAGAAATTAACTGCTGAGATGCAGTTAATTAACTGATGAGGATGCTCAGAAGTCAGGAGATGGAGAGGAAACATCTCTGTTGGCAGTTGTGGTTACAGATATAAGGTGGTCTCCACCACAAAGGTCACCATTGACTCTGTCCTGGGACATGAGAGCCAAGGCGTTAGGGATGCTGTAACGTTCTTCCCAAGACTAGTAACTGATGAAGTGGCTGGAGTTGCTGTTTCCCCAGCTTTTAATTACATGGTGGAAAAAAACTTAGTCGGTAAATTGTGTCGTTTGAAGAATACTTGCCCATCACCCTATAATCCTTCCCTTAAAGCTCTTTAGGTTTCTCATCACTTAGTCTGTAACTTCTGAGCTTCCCAAGGAAGTGGGATGATGAATACATGTGTTTCTTTTAGTTTTGAATCCGATTTACTTAGCAGCAAATCTTCGGTGATCACCCTTATTTAAGAAGCAGTTAATCACCCATTGATAAAGTTCCAAATGGGAACAAAGGACCAGAGCTTTATTCCTGTTGGCCTCCCCTTTGGAGGAAATGAGGAAGGAGGCTGCCAGCCGCCTGGCTGAGGGATGGGAGGCCTGGAAGTGGACTTTCCTGGCAGATCAAAGTGGGGCTCTTCGCTTATTCAGACTTCTCTTTTTTAGGCAAAACATGGCCATGTGTGAATGGTGTCCTTGTGAAGGAAGAGGCTGGAATGGGGCCCTGGGGGTTAATGCAGGGAAGCGGTGTTGAAGCATTCATTGCTGGATCCCCAGCCTGTCTGAACATGAGAACTTCGTGATAGAGGCACTTAAACCTCCACCCTGACTCCCTCAGGGGTCTTGCTGGCCCCGCTTTCCAGAGGGGAGAGAGGACAGGAAAGAGGTCTGCTGGGGAACAGAAGTCCGTTTGCCTCCCTTCCCTGTGTTTCCAGATTGTATTGGCACTTGGGCATCATGCTAGCAGGTGGTGTAGCTGCTGATTTGCCATCAGGCTTTGAAAGGGCAGGAAGGAGCAAGGCGAGCAGCGCTGTGGTGCGTGGGGCAGGTGGGGGTGGTTGAGGGGGAGTACATGGAGATTGCCAAAGGTTTTAGGAAAAGGATGCCCATGCGTCTGAAGTAACCACACAAGTGAAGGATCCGACTCACGACATATAAGGAGAGTTCACATGAGCACTAACTAGCCTTCAGGGGTGACAGAAATGGTCTACACTCATTCCCTCCATAGGTGAAATAAAAAGAAACTTGAATGTTGACGGGCATCCAGGCCCCCTCATCGCAGAGGCCAGGATGAGGTAAGTGAGAAGGTCTGACCTTCCCAGCCACCCTGAGGAGGACCCCATCCAGGTGGTCTCAGAGTAGATTTCTGCCCAAGGGAGGCAGAGTTGGAAGGAACAAAGTAGCAGAAATCATAAGCCGGATGACACAAGAACATATTTCAGCAGCAGCAGAGGAAGTAAGCAAAAGTGTCAAAGGAGAGCGGTGACTTCAGAGCTGGGCGGGGGGAAGGAGCCCTGGCCCAGATCTGGCCATTTGGGACCCTGTCTGCAGGGGAGAGTCACGTCCAGGAGGCTCCTGGTCTGACTGCATGGAGGGTAGCCCTGGCTCCCCACATCTCGAGCTAGTTGCTGTAAGCCCTCTTCACCCCACCCTCCAGGCTTCTTGACAAGTGGGCAAAATAGAGAGGGTATTTATTTGTGTGTAACGAATGAGGAAACCAAGGCTCAGAAAAGTGAAATCGCCTGCAGGCTGGGCAGCAGGTCAGCGACAGAGCCGCCAGTGTCCAGAGCTCTTTCTTCTCTGACCCAGCTCAAGTTGTTTATATGAACGTACTGAACACATGCTGTTTGACAGATTTCACTGTTTCCCAAACAGAGAGCTGTTTCTATTTCTGTGACTCTATCAACTTTAGTTTTCGTGAGCAAGCATCCCTACCTCTGTTGGTTTTGAGACAAGGAGGGCGCTTGGCATCTCGTTAGTCCCAGGCAGCTCGGTGTTAGCAGGGCTGGCCCCTGAGCAGTGATGACAGTCCTGTGTCATCACAGCGGTCAGAGAAGCCCAGCTCGCTGAAGCTGGGATTTCAGCACCTTGGCTCCCTGGAAGGCTAACCGGCATTCTGCCGGGACATGTTGAAGGCAGGAAGGAGCTTGCCTTCAGTCCTGTCTTTTGAAGCTCCCCTGCGAGGACAGCCGTAGTGACAGATGATCCTTCAGCGAGCTACAGACGGCGCTGATGGAGCCTCTGCCTGTCTGGGGTTGAGTCGAGTTACTCTTTTAGTAAAAGCATCTGTGTCTTCTCGTCGCCTATGAGATAAAGTTCACGTGTCTCTCAGAATTCCAGGCCTCTGCCATTTTGGCTAAGCCTGTCTGTGCACCTGGCCTTGCAGTAATTTTACTCGCAGGCCTCCCTAGAGCCAGCCCGCATCCTGGCCTCCCAGGCTTTGAGTGGCCTCTGCCACCATCTCCCCTGTCAGGACCCGGACCATCCTTGGAACATTTCCTTCTCTTGGAAGTCTGCTCCCCACTCCCCCTTGATGGTCAGCCTTTGGTAAGTCAGCTCTGACCATTTTCTGTCTGCATTCAACTGCCCCAGTCCCTGCTTCCATTCGCTCACGTGCTCCCCTCTACTCCATAGGACCTGGTCGTGTGCCGGGTGTCATGGAGACGCTGCAGTGTGTAGAATTGAAGGGCTCAAGTTTTGTTTCTGGGTGGTGTTAGAAACGCTGCGGGAAGAAAAGCCACTTCTAGGGACTGCTATCAAAAGGCCTTTATCGAGCGCTCGCTCTCGGGCGGAACTCCCGGGAGTGAGTTATCAGGGGTTGGAACAGTGGGAGTCTGCGAGGGACAGCGGCTGGGAGGAGGGTTTTATAGCCGGGGCTAGCGTTCAAGCCGGGTTTTTTCCATCTACGGTAAACGCGGGGGCCACGTTGCTGATTGGTGCTGGTGGGCTTTGTGCCAGTCCTTCATTTGGCCAGGTCATGAGTTCCGTACCCAGGATGTTGGTCCGCCTCCTGGTTTCTGTCTGGGCAGGGGTGGGTTCTGGGGCTTTCTGCCTCAGCCACCTGAACATGGCCGTGCATGTCCAGGTATGTCCGACCTCTCAGGTGGAAGTGAGTGTCAGAGCACAGTGCATTTCCTGGAGGCTCTTGGGAAGACTCTTCCTTCATCTTCTTACTCCTCTGCACTCTAGGGTGGCAGGATATGAGAAGACTGCTGGGCCAGGGGTTAGAGAAACCAAGATGTCTTGATGATCGACTCTCCAGCTCATTTGATGGCTTTATGTCTCTGAGCCCGATTCCCTGGCTGTCAGATGGGTGTGGGCCCAGTGGCCTCCTGCACATTATAAGCCAGATGGGCACTAGCCTTGCAGGTGTAGGGAGGGATGGCTGTGTGTGTGCCCTTCCCACTCTTAACAGTGTGTTCTCTCTCTCCCTTGTTCCTGGAGAGTCTGAGTCAAAGACAGCCAGCCAGCGGTGGGGCCCCTTTGTCAGCCACCTTGCTCCAGTTGCACCAGAATGGCCCCATTGCTCCCAGCGTGTGCAGCGCCTTCGGCAGCCTCTGAGTCACGGCGCGGTGCCACCTCTCAGAGAACCCTGGCGATCCCACAGTGTCAGAGCTGTTTGAACCTCCGTTGGCAGTTTGGTGATTTTTCTCCTGCAGCACAGATGACTGGGCGAGATTGATAATACTAATATTGTGTCTCAGGGCTTTCCTCCTCAGACCTGTCTCTGGCGTGAAGGATGGCTTTTGAATTTTCTGTATGTCACCTCCGCAGTGTCCTCTTTTATTAGTATTTGACTTTATTAGGGATAACAGTGTCATTTGGAGTCCGTTCTTGCATTTGAGGTGATTTAAGAGGAGACAGAGCTTACACATTTCACTGTAACTTTGTGTCTAAAGCACCTCCAATACTGATGGCCTCAGTTTCGTAGTGCAATGTATTGAGTGCCATGCAGCACGTGATAGGCATGAAAGGTGAGGCTTTGGCCGAAGCATGTGTCCCATGGTAGTTATGTCCACAGGCATGTGACTGACTCTGCACACGGATTACATGACCACGTGAGGCAACTGAAATGCCTTTTGTTACCTAATCTTGGAAATGAAAACCACTTTTGTTGGTCACACTGGCCAAGCATGGTGCATTGTGAGAAATGGCCACTGAGCCATGTGGCTGCCAGAAGGTGAGGTCATCAGGAGCCACCTGGAGTCTGGTTACTGTATTTCTGTTGTCTTTTCTCATTCAGTGGATCAGAAGCTGGTCTCACTCATTGTTATGGCTCCATTACTTCATTCAAAGTGATTTTCATGGAGACTTTTATTTTATCTTCACAACAACCTGTTGGGCTTTAAAAAAAAAAAAAGAATGCAAAAAGCTAAGGCAGAGTGGGTTTAGGTACCTAAATCAATCAGCTGCCATAGAACAGAGCTTATGAGTTCAGCCCTAGGTCTTTCTGATCTAAAAAGTATGTTCTTTCCATTATATACATGGTTTCCTGATTTTTGTTTTCTGTAAAAATATTTTCTACAACCTGCTTAGCTTTGGTGGAAATGAAGAAGAGCAACTTGGTAGTGCCCAATGACTGCGAAACATATGTGTATCTAACAATCCCACATTGTATGTGAAAGTTTCTAAGAGGTTGAGCTAATCAAATAAAGTCTCATCGTCTAGGCCTTCATTTATTCAACGATTGCTTCATCAAAGCCTCTGATATCTGGCTGTTCTACTGGACAAGGCTGCTTGCTGCTGCTGCTGCTGCTGCTGCTGCTGCTGCTGCTGCTGCTGCTGCTGAGTCGCTTCAGTCGTGTCCGACTCTGTACAACCCCATAGACGGCGGCCCACCAGGCTCCCCCGTCCCTGGGATTCTCCAGGCAAGAACACTGGAGTGGGTTGCCATTTCCTTCTCCAATGCATGAAAGTGAAAAGTGAAAGTGAAGTCACTCAGTCGTGTCCAACTCCTAGCAACCCCATGGACTGCAGCCTACCAGGCTCCTCTGTCCATGGAATTTTCCAGGCAAGAGTACTAGAGTGGGGTGCCATTGCCTTCTCCGGGACAAGGCTGCTTAAGAGGTCCCAAACCAGTGCCATCTTTCTGTGGGGTGTTTCTTAGTTGGTTGTTTGGGGGATGCAGCCTCTCACCTCTCACAAGAAACTTCCGACCATAAAACCTCACTCATCTGTTTCAAACAGGAAAGGCTCATCTCAAGGGAAGTCTCTTGAGAACAGACTCTGGATTTTCTAGGTTTGTTGGAATTGGGCTGTAATATATTAACTGAGAATAACTCCTGGTCAGTTGCCCCAGATATTCTGACTTAGCCTCATAGGAAGGATCAGGGAAGGGGAAAGTTGTGGGAAGGGGAGAAAAGAACAAAAAAGAAAAAGTCCTCGCTATACCCTCAAACATAAAGTTACAGTCGTTGAATTAAAAGGGCTTTGATTTCATTTTGAACAAACTGTCCCTCTTGGTTGACTTTGAAAATGTGGGGTGAGTATAAGTGTTTCTAATTTCAGCCCTTCTCTCTTTATTCTCTGCAAAAAGGGAGCATGGCAGGTGGCTTTCTAAGACTTCAACACCTCCAGTTTTTGTGTTGCCTCTCATGAGAATCTTTCATGTCTGCAGGAGATCTTTACACCTATTCTTGTAATGCTCCTTGAATTTTTGACTTCTTAATGAAGGATACGTTGAAAACAATACTTTTGATTTAGGTATGTCCTCCACGCCTCAGTGCCTGGAAGAGTTTTGAGTATTGTTTTTCAGGCTCTTTTCTTGTCTCTGCATCTCTGCATGGGTATGCATTTCATTTTTTTTTTCCCTGTCATGGCCATGCGATCGTTTAATATTACATGCCTCACCACAATGAGTTTCCCTCAAACTGGAATTTCTCGGATCTCTTTAAAGTGTCTGAAAACCCTGGGGAGGAGGAGAAAGGAATTTGAAAAAGAATTGGGAATGAGCTTTCTCAGATGCCTGCATACTCCTCAGTGGTCATAAGGTTGTTTGCTGTGGAGACTGACATTTTCTTTAGCAACTGTACTCTGAATCAGATTCTTCAGAGCTCCAAGGAAGTTCCAGTTCCAATCACAGAATTCCGTCGCACTGTTTTGTTTTTATTTTTGCATATATCAGGTCTAGATAAATAATACTTAAATATGTGTATATAGACATCCCCATAGCCGCAAAATATTTCCAGAATGTCCATGCTTATTTGCAAGTTCTTCCTGTTCCTGCCTTCAGTATGAGTGGGCATTTACAAATTCAGGGGCACCACTGTAAGTCCTCAGGATGAGTTGCCTGATCAGGTAGCACTAAGCAGTTTAGATACATTTTGCAGGGCCTGTGTAGACACAGTTTCTATAAATACAGTACAAGTACAACATGTCCACCAGAAGGAAAATAGAGTTTCGAGCAGTGATATGAATTTCCTGGGGGTGGGATTTCCATACAGAGTACTAGGGGCTAGTTTGTTTCTAGAAGGAAAATATACAAATCTAGACAGGACACATGCAAAAGGAGTTAAGGTGACTGGAATAGACTGGCCTCATCACCTTCTGCTCGGCATACCTTTGCTTGTAAGAAACATGCTAGTAATCATAACTACGATTGTGTCTAGCGCTTTGCTATTTGTCCAGCTCTGTCTTGGGGTTTATCTTGTTTGCAAATTTGTAGAATTTTTGCCTCCAACTCCATCCCCTCACCACCAGTAGTAAATATTTCTTTTCTTTCTTTTTCTTTTTTATAAAGAGGGTAGTAGCTCAGTGGCTAAGAGAGGTCCACAGCTAAAACTGAGGAAGTTGGGTCTCACAACGAAGCATTTTTGACTTCTAATTTAACATTTATGTGCCTCTGCCCCGCACCTAACTGGCTGTTCCCTAGCTTGACTTCGTAAAAGAAGAATAATAATTGGGTACTCTGGTCTTTTCTTCTACCCCTGCTCTCAGAATTCCTTGAGGGCAGGCTCAAGACCAGAGATACTTTAATGTTGTTAGTTTCTGTTGCATTCTTAGAGTATGACAGGTAATGGAAATTGCAGTGGCTTAAAATTCTTCGACTCTCCCTTTAAAAGAAGAGGCCTGTTCTGTTCTCCTTGCCTGTGGCTTCGACTTAGTGACTTATTTCTAATGAATACGGAAAAGTGAAAGTGATAATGTGTAACTTCAGGAACTGCATCATGAAAGGCACTGTGACTTCCTCCTTTATGTCTGTTGGGTTACTTGCTCCATGCGAAGAGATGCCCGTAGGATGTCCTATGTAGAAGCGTTGGTGGGGAGGAACTAAGGTCTTTGCCAGCAGTCAGTAAAAAATGGAGGCCTCTGGTCAACAATTTGGAAGCGGCTTATTCAGCCCCCGTCAAGCCTTCAGATGACTGCAGCCCCAGTCAGTGTCTTAACTGCAGCCTGGTAAAACAAAAAACAAAAGCCTTGAGCCAGAAATACTCAACCCCAGCACACCTGAATTCCCAGCTTACAGAAATTGAGAGATAAGAAATGCCCCTGAGTTTTGGGATGTTCTGTTATCTCACAATGCATGCTAGTTGCTTCAGTCATGCCCAGCTCTTCACGACTCTTAAGGACTGTAGCCCAACAGGCTCCCCTGTCCATGGGGATTCTCCAGGCAAGAACACTGGAGTGAGCTGCCATGTCCTTCTCCAGGGGATCTTCCTGACCCAGGGATCGAATTCGTACATCTCCTGCACTGGCGGGTTTGTTCTTTACTGCTAGCACCACCTGGGAATAAAGTTAATATAGAACTGGATGGCTGGTGCCTCAATGACAGGAATGATGATTTGTAGACACCAGCTACTTCTCAGTAGAAAACAATCTTTAAACTCTAAAAAGAAACACAGCAGTTTTGAGTGTTTCCTAATTATATACTCACCTGTTGTTGTTTAGTCACTAAGTTGTGTCTGCCTCTTTTTGACTCCATGTATGTAGCCCACCAGGCTCCTCCGTGCATGGGATTTCCTAGGCAAGAAAACTCAAGTGGGGTGCCACGCCCTCCTCCATAGGATCTTCTGACCCAGGGATCAAACTTACTTCTCCTGTGTCTTCTGCATTGGCAAGTGGATTCCCTACCACTGAGCCACCTGGGAAGCCCATACTCACCTTGGGATCACCTAAAAGTCATAGTCCAAGGTCTCACCTGTGAAATAGAACATCCTAAGGATGTGGTTTTGAAGTTTGAATTAAAAAAAAATAAAAACCCTTTTGAGATGATTCAGATGCAGACCGCTGAAACATGTCTATTTAGGAACATGTTTTATTAATGAACATGAATTATTAATAGAACTATTCTCTTTTTCCTTAAGCCAGTTTTGATCATTAAGGTGTGGTATGAATACTTTCATTTGAGGTCTCTTTCAGGGCCTCACATCTGTGGTAGGGAGCAGGCAGCTAGATCCCTCCCTGAGCCCCATCTCAGGTTTGGCAGGGAACCTAGGGGTCAGGGGCTGCCTGTTCACCAGGAGAGGAAAATGAAGATAGGCTCCAATGCAGATGTTGAGTCCCATGCCTAGTTTTAGCCTGAAAAACAGGGAGGCTTATGTTTGAGTGTGTCTCAGGAGGCCCAGTATGAGTACTTTCATTTGAGGTCTCTTTCAGGGCCTCACATCTGTGGTAGGGAGCAGGCAGCTAGATCCCTCCCTGAGCCCCATCTCAGGTTTGGCAGGGAACCTAGGGGTCAGGGGCTGCCTGTTCACCAGGAGAGGAAAATGAAGATAGGCTCCAATGCAGATGTTGAGTCCCATGCCTAGTTTTAGCCTGAAAAACAGGGAGGCTTATGTTTGAGTGTGTCTCAGGAGGCCCCTTTGGGAAAGAATAGAGCAGAAGGGAGAATAGAGCAGTAGCTGTGGTGAGCACTCCCTGGAGGAAAGTTCTTGGCTTTCTGGAGGAGAGGAATTCCTAATATCTCTTCTGGATACAAACAGGCCATGTTTTAAACATGGGGTTTCATTCAGTGAAATATCATAATCTTAATTTATAATTGGTTATTCAAGCAAATTATGGCCTGAGTATGAGTTCTTTGATATCTGTGCCAACTCCCAATGTTTTACTGTTAGGATATGTATTGTTTTTAAGGAAAGAAGTCCAGGTTGTTGACTTTACCCATTTGCCTTCATAAGCTCTGCTCTAGTGTCCCTTCTGACACTAAGTACTTGTGTGACCTTGGGGATGTTAACTTTCCTGCTTTAGAACTAGTTTTTCATTGGAGAAAAATATACAAGAAGATTCAAGTTCTCATCTGAACAGGTGAATCAGTTCAGCATGGTATTAGTTGACTGGAGCTGCTGTAACAAAATACCACGGACTGGGTGGCTTCAACCACAGACATTTATTTTCTCAGTTCTGGAGGCTGCAAGTCCAAGATGTCAGCAGATTTGGTTTCTCCTGAGACCTTCCCACATGTCCTCACATGACCTTTCCTCTGAGTCTCTGTGTGTCCAATTTCCTGTTCCCCTAGGATACCAGTCCGATGGGATTAGAACCCACCCTAATCACTACTTTAAAGGCCCTGTTTTCAAATACAGTCACATTGGAGATACTGGGGGTTAGAGCTTCAAACTATCAATTTGAGGGGCACACAGTTCAGCCCGTAACAAGTATCCACATTACCTTTGGGTGTTAGAAGTCCACTGTGAAGCAATGGCCTGAGGGCAGGGGGTGCAGGGCACCCATGGGCCGCTATAGCAGAAGCAGAACAGACAGTAAACTCCCTCAAGATATCTGACTCTTTTTCTGCTTTCCCAGAAACAAGCTCTGAGATTTTCTATGTGTCTTAGTAGAGTCAGAGTTAACGGATGCTAGTGATGAACGAGTAATGCCCCTTTTTTAATAACAGAGGAGGCTGAGGTCCAGGGAAGGAGGTGCTATGTTTATAACTGGTTCTCTTGATTTATAACCCAGTTCTATCAACTCAAAGCCAAATCAGAGCGTCTAAGCATATTCTCTGACATCACTGTTGCCTCACTCCAACACCTCTGAGACACCCTGGCTTAGGAATGGTAGGACATTTTTTCAGGCTCCAAGAAGGAGAAGATATAATGGTGCTTCACAGGCTGTGTGCTAAGAACATTCCCCAAATAGTGACATCCTGTAATCAAAAGCTTTTTGTCCAAAGGAGGGCTTTTCTTAGCACTTTGTTCTTGGTCTTCCTAAGAAGTGCAGTTTCTCACCAGGAGTTATAGGATCAAGGCTAGTAAACCCTCAGACTGACGAAAGTTTTGTTATTTTTAAACAGGTGGAAAAGAGAGAGAAACAGTAGTGAGCCATTTACTTTTTAAGTTTAATTTCAGAGTTAGAATTGGAAACGATCTTTGATACCAAATTGAACAGTTTTAGACACAACAGATTGTTAAAATGTTCCAAGAATGATATCAAATTGTTGTCATTTCTTTTTGGAATCTGTAAGTGAACTGTGGATCAAAGAAGTGACCTGGCCCTTTCTCTGGATTAAATGGAATAAAATTTGCAAATATTGCTACATGCTTTTATGAAACTTTTTAAAGATACAGAGGCAAATTGAGTAAGAATAATCCTCTCAAGTATCCTCTACCTGAAAACAGTTGTCTGCATAACAGTTGCAGAAAACAGTTGCCTACATAATTCAGAAATTTCAGGCTATCCTGTGAAATTCTGTGAGCAGCACATAGTGGTCCCAGTTTGTCTTGCTGCTGCCAAGTTGCTTCAGTCATGTCCGACTCTGTGCAACCCCATAGACGGCAGCCCACCAGGCTCCTCTGTCCCTGGGATTCTCCAGACAAGAGCGCTGGAGTGGATTGCCATTTCCTTCTCGAATGCACGAAAATGAAAAGTGAAAGTGAAGTCGCTCAGTCGTGTCCGACTCCTAGCGACCCCATGGACTGCAGCTCACCAGGCTCCTCTGTCCATGGGATTTTCCAGGCAAGAGTACTGGAGTGGGGTGCCATTGCCTTCTCTGCCCACTTTGTCTTAGTCTCACGCTAAAATAATAAACATTTCCTTGTTGAACCCATTGCAAGAGGAAGTCTGCCCCCATTTTTCTCAGAGTCTGAAACAGGGCCATATGAGTTTAAGCATTGATTACATGTTATTTATAGAGTGAATTATCTCAATGCAAAAATAGAGATATCTTTAAATATTATATAGGAGTGATTTGCTGCTTTTATTGTATCTCTCCTATTCATGAGACAGAATATTTGTACCACTGACCCACTCCTTATATTTGGAGAGTTTTAAAATAATGTATTCACTCAACAAATAATCAGTTGAATGAGGCTTCCTGTACTAGGAGTATAGAAGTGAATGACAGCAACATGTATATGTTCCTTGTCTCAAGGAGTTTAGTGAGAAAGCTGGACCTTCATGAAATAGTTTCATTTTTGAAAATACAGTTGCAAGCAGGGATACGTTCTCTACAAGGAATATGAATCAAGGAGGTGTGCGAGCAGGTAATGAAGGAGCCTGCCCCAGGCTGGAAGGTGTCTCCGAGAGAACTTGATTCTGAGTTGAGAAACAAGGGAGAAGATTAACTAAACTGGAAGGTCCAAGAAGTGGTAATGTAAGACAAGGATCTGACAGAGAAGTCAGAGGTTGTGTTTAAGAGGTCAAGTCAAGGAGAATCAGTGGGTGGGGAAAGAGAGAATTTGATTTTTGTATGTCTTGCTTCCCTTTTTGGTGTAACTTTGGGAGAGATCAGTTCTTTGGGCTTGATGTTCTTACTTGCATAATGACTGAATTTCAGTCAGAGAATCTGAGGGACCACAGAGTTCCTGAGCTCAGTTCTTTCACTCATACAGACTGACCAAGCATTTGCTGTGTACCGACTCCATGTTGATTATGAAAATCCTTGCCTTGAGTTGTCTTGTTCTGTCCGCCTGGGGAAGAGGAGAAATAATTTCCGTGTTCTATGGCGGTATCCCATCTGTCGAAAATGACCTTTACACAGCAGGCTTTCTAGTGACTTAATTATTGTTTGTGAGATATTTAGAAGTTCAGGTCAAGGATGAAATTCTGTTGCAAAACTGAAGACACATGAGTAAGAAGTTGAAAAATGAAGTGGAAGGTGTTGTTTTTTGGTACTTACAGGGAAAGATTTTAATGACCTGACTCAGCTGCCATTATTGGGTCAGATTGTCAGAAAATGATGTTATGCACCAGAGAGAGACAAGAAGAAGCTCTTGAGAAGCTGCTCTAAAATTATTTTCTGTTTATTTTCACAAGTATTTGGCTTGAACAGAAACCAACTTTCCTCGCCAAGATGTGGTTAGCGTTCCTATAATATTTTAAAAGCTGGCCAAGGGATTGGCATGAGAGGAGACAACCCACGTAACTTGGCGAAGAGTTCCTAGAAACGGGTTGGTGGTTGTTTAGTCTTAACATGATTAGAAACAGAACAAAACAAAAACAAATAGTATTGATTTTAAAATCTGTTCCTTGCCTTCTTCCAAAAAGATTTGAAAATCTTAAGAAAATGTACTTGACTATAACATGACCATTAAAATACACAACAAAGCCATAACCTCACAAGCTTTGTATAGCAGCAACTATCAAAAATATTAATCATTGTTAATATTGTTTTCATTTGGGGGCATGAATTTTAGGTGAAAGGTTCCTGATAGTCTAACCAAAAAAGGAAAATATGATTGCTTAGTAATTTTGCTGAGTAATTGAAAAAAAAAAAGGAAACAGGTCACAAACTACTATGTATAAAATAAGCTACAAGGATATATTGTACAGTGCAGGGAGCATAGATAATATTTTGTAATAAGTATAAGTGGAATATAGGGCTTCCCCCACAGCTCAGCAGTGAAGAATCCACTTGCAGTGCAGGAGCCGAGGGTTCTATCCCTGCATCAGGGAGATCCCTAGAGGAGGACATGGCAACCCACTCCAGTATTCTTGCTTGGAGAATCCGGTGGATCTAGGAGGATTGCAAAGAGTTGTAAACAACTGACGACTAAGGTCCATCTAGTCAAGGCTATGGTTTTTCCAGTGGTCATGTATGGATGTGAGAGTTGGAAGGGTGAACGCTGAGGAATTGATGCTTTTGAACTGTGGTGTTGGAGAAGACTCTTGAGCGTCCCTTGGACTGCAAGGAGATCCAGCCAGTCCATTCTGAAGGAGATCAGCCCTGGGATTTGTCTGGAAGGAATGATGCTAAAGCTGAAACTCCAGTACTTTGGCCACCTCATGTGAAGAGTTGACTCATTGGAAAAGACTCTGATGCTGAGTGGGACTGGGGGCAGGAGCAGAAGGGGGCAACCGAGGATTAGATGGCTGGATGGCATCACAGACTCGATGGATGTGAGTCTGAGTGAACTCCGGGAGCTGTTGATGGACAGGGAGGCCTGGCATGCTGCGATTCATGGGGTCGAAAAGAGTGGGACACGACTGAGCAACTGAACTGAACTGAAGCAACTTAGCACCATATGCACATAAATGGAGTATAACCTATAAAACTTGTGAATCACTGTTATACATCTGAAACTTACATAATATTATACATCAGCTATACCTCAGTTTAAATAAGAAAAGAAACCAGTCAGCCTTACAGGAGATACATTCTTTAATATATTTCCTCTAATATTATGCAAATGTTTACACTATAAGGATTGAATAGTATACATTTCCATGACTTCAGTAAGTTTTCCAACAATGGCAAACTCCTTGGTAAGATAGTTTTTCTTTTTTTTTTGACCTTCAGTAAACCCTTATGCTAAGTTGAAGGCTTTTTTTTTTTTTTTGCAAGGGGACATAGCCAAGGCATTCCAGACTTGTACTTTCCTGTTATACTTTGGTGCAAGAAAAAATACTAGTAAGTGGATGGATATTATCTCGTTTTGATCAGTGTTTTAAATCTTGTGTGTTCATAAGAACTGCCTGGGGCCCTTACTAAAATATAGATTCCAGTGCCCACCCCAGATTTATTGAATCAAAGTCTCTAGCAAAGGGCCTGGGTGTATATTTAACAAATGCAATAAGTCATTTCTTATGCTCCAGCTAGTTTAGATTCATGGGGTCGAAAAGAGTGGGACACGACTGAGCAACTGAACTGAACTGAAGCAACTTAGCACCATATGCACATAAATGGAGTATAACCTATAAAACTTGTGAATCACTGTTATACATCTGAAACTTACATAATATTATACATCAGCTATACCTCAGTTTAAATAAGAAAAGAAACCAGTCAGCCTTACAGGAGATACATTCTTTAATATATTTCCTCTAATATTATGCAAATGTTTACACTATAAGGATTGAATAGTATACATTTCCATGACTTCAGTAAGTTTTCCAACAATGGCAAACTCCTTGGTAAGATAGTTTTTCTTTTTTTTTTGACCTTCAGTAAACCCTTATGCTAAGTTGAAGGCTTTTTTTTTTTTTTTGCAAGGGGACATAGCCAAGGCATTCCAGACTTGTACTTTCCTGTTATACTTTGGTGCAAGAAAAAATACTAGTAAGTGGATGGATATTATCTCGTTTTGATCAGTGTTTTAAATCTTGTGTGTTCATAAGAACTGCCTGGGGCCCTTACTAAAATATAGATTCCAGTGCCCACCCCAGATTTATTGAATCAAAGTCTCTAGCAAAGGGCCTGGGTGTATATTTAACAAATGCAATAAGTCATTTCTTATGCTCCAGCTAGTTTAGGGAGCACTGCCATAGATGGTTTTCCTTGACTGTTTTTCCCTCTCAGTTGGGCTTTGTAGAAGTCATTTTGAGCATAAATTGTGATAGGAGCCTGAGGCAAGAGCATTAAACGTGAACTGATGAAGCCCAGCAGAGCCCACTTAATTAGCTGGTCTGGAACCGTAGCGTCATTTTCCTTTATGAAGCAAAGTTGCTTCAGAATGCTGCCCATCAGTTCACTCTGCCCCTGTTGTACTGTTGATCCTCCTACCATCTCCATGCGGTGAGTAGAACAAACATCATTCTGTATTCCATCGACTTTAAGATGCACATCTCCCACAATGTTAGTCTCTAAAGTCTGTAGGCATCTGAGAACCAGTGGTGTATGAATTTTATGATACCCTTTTCTTAGTCATTTGTAATGGTAATGGTGCAGCTGTATATTCAAAGGGGTTGAAGATTGGATGAACTGTGTTCCTTTCAGAGATGAGGCCTCAGAGATGATGGAAAACCACTCCTAGTTGGGGGGAGCCTAGTCTCAGACCCAGCCCTCTCCAGCCCTCTGCCCTCATGCTAGTTGTTACTGAATAATCAGTACCCCAGAACTCAGTGACTTCATATCACATGCATGCTCAGTCATGTCTCCCTCTTTGTGACCCCATGGACTATAGCCTGTCAGGCTCCTCTGGCCATGGGATTCTCCAGGCAAGAATACTGGATTGAGTTGCCATTTCCTTCTCCAGGGGATCTTCCCCACCCAGGGATTGAACCCTTGTCTCCTGCATTGGCAGGCAGATTCTTTACCATTGCACTGCCTGGGAAGCCCTCAGTGGATTAAAATAGCATTAAACATTGATTTGCTCACAGAGTTTCTTGGAATCAGGTGTTTGGGAGTGGCTTAACTGGGTGGTTCTGGCTTGGAGTCTTTCATGAAGTAGTGTGTAAGGTGTTGACTGGATCTTAGTCACGTGAAAGCTTGGCTGGGCTTGAAGGTTAGACCTGTGAGCTGACTTGCTCACATGACTGGCAGATAGTGCTGGGAGGCCCCAGTGTATTTCCATGTGGGCCCCTCTGCAAGCTCCTGAAAGAGCCCCCAGCATAGTGATGCCCCTACCCCCGTGACAAACAAGTGATGCCAAGGGCCAAGCCAGGAAAGTGCTGTAGTGCCTCTTAAGCCCTCGCCCTATAAGCCTCATGCTGTCACCTCTACACATTCGACTTGCTGTAGACCGACCCTGATTCAGTGTGGGCAGGAACTACATGGGGTGTGAATATCAGAAGGGGAAGATCATCAGAGCGGGCTGTTTCATTCACACCACACTGCCTTTCCAACATAATTTTGTCCCAATTTGCTTGAGCATCTCATGCACTGTGGTCAGATTCTTAAAATGGAAAGAAAACTCTGGGATTTATATCCCATTCTAGCGCTTCTGAAATTTTAATGCTTCGCACTCCCGGGGTCCCCTGACTCAGTAGGTCTAGTGTCCAGCCAGAGTGCATTCTAACGAGCTCCCATGATGCCTTAGGCTCCTGGTTCAGGAAGGAGTTTCTTAGTAGGAAAGCGAACTGAGCCCCCGCAGGCCTCCTAAAGGGCTGCTCAGCAACCACAGCTCCTCTCTCTCAAAGGGACTTGCCCCTCGTCTTATTTTGGCTGAGAGACTAATGGTTTTGGGGAAGGGACCAGGGAAACCAGCCCTTCACTACACTGGTTAAAGGAAAGAGAGGCATGAGGCTGTTAAGAGCCCAGGCATCATTAGGCAGGCAGCTTGCTGGACGCTCAAAACATCCAGACAATTAGTTTGCAGGGCATGGGGGTGGAGGGGGGGTGGGATGGAACACAAACAGTGCTTAAAATGAAACGTGTCAATGCATTATTCAGAGCTCAGATGTCCATCAGTGGATTCCCCATCCTCCTTGCTTGCCTTTCTTCTCTCTCCCTCTTTAAAACACACACATTAGCATTCAGAAAAACTCCAGACCCTAGAGCATATTTCCCTGAATAAAATGAAAAGTCGAGTTGAAGCAGTCCCATCAATGCTGCCACACTTTAAGCTGCTTGGCTGAGATCTAGAAAGCTCTGCCTCTTTGCCCATGGCAAAACTTTTGTCCTGTGTCTTCCTACACATCAGTTAAGAGGAATGTGTTAGACTGTAAGCTCAACAAGAGAGGACCTGTGTTTCTTTTGTTCGTTTCTCACTATGTATGTATGTGGCTCTCTATGTATGTGTTTAACACAGAGAAGGCAATGACAACCCACTCCAGTACTCTTGCCTGGAAAATCCCATGGGCAGAGGAGCCTGGTAGGTTGCAGTCCTTGGGGTTGCAGAGTCAGACACGACTGAGCGACTTGACTTCACTTTCATGCATTGGAGAAGGAAATGGCAACCCACTCCAGTGTCCTTGCCTGGAGAATCCAAGGGACAGCTGAGCCTGGTGGGCTGCCGTCTATGGGGTCGCACAGAGTCGGACACGACTGAAGTGACTTAGCAGCATATACAATATAAATAAGGAGAGGTATGAATGCAGTAACCTAATACGTGGAGAGAAAACTCTATGACCCTTTAAATTTTATCCGGAAAACATGGTGAGGTCTCTGCAGTGAAAAGCAGGACACTCCATTTTCACGTTTCTAATTGTTGTTGGGGACCTTTGGAAGGAGGTCCAGTTTATCACCTCCCATTTTTTTATCAGCCATGTCAGTTTATAACTTTCGAAGGTAAGAATTGCTATTTACTGGACACTTACTGTGTGTTGAGCACATATCATGACATCACTTAATCTTCCAACAACCTTCCAGTTTGCAGAAGAGGAAGTCAATGTGGGAGGTGAAAGCCTTTACCTTACACAGCCAGCAGGTGTGTTTTGCAGGCCTTTCTGGACTGATTTTTGCAGTTTTGTTTCCACAGTTTTGCAGGCCTTTCTAGATTGATTTCAGCCTAAACCAAGTGTTCAGTGTTCGCTGTCATAGAACAAGATGTCTAGAGAAGGGAGAAGAGAATGCTAGCACTGCCAAAGCTGGAAAGGGCTCCCAGCGTCGAGTCCATGCACTTACTCCACATCTGTCTTTGGTGCTGTGAGGGCAACCGAGATGCATTTCATGGGACCTATGCTCCAAAAGACTCAGTGCATTCATGGGACATCGATAGGCATCACAGTCATTATCTGAGGCTGCCCAGTCCATATATGGCCGGTGCAAATGCAGAATGGCACAGCCACTGAGCAAACAGTGAGACACGTTATTAGAAAGTTAAACACACACGCCCCACACTTAACAAATGGCTCAGCTATCACACCCTCATCAAGTAGGTATTTATCCAAGAGAAATGGAATTTATTTTCACACAAAGGCCTACAGTTTTATTCACATGAGCAAGAAAGTAGACACAGCCAAACTGAGCACCAACTGGTGAGTAGATGGACAAAGTGTATCACATCCATACAGGGAAATACTGCTCAACAGTAAGAAGTCAGCTATTGATTTGATGAGTTCAGCAGCATGAATGAATATTAATTCCATGCTATTAATAAGCGAAAGAACTAGTAATAGAAGGCTACATACTTTTTCACCTGTGTGCTTTTCAGGAAATAATAAAACTATAGGGATAGAAAGCCAATCAGAGATTGTCTGGGCCATGGGAAGGAGACTGACTGCAAAAGGACATGAGGACATTTGGGGGGATGATGGAAATCTTTCTGTGTCTTAATTGTGGCTCTAGTTACAAGACTGTGTACTTCTGTCAGGCTCATCAAAATGTGTCTTTCAGAGGGGTGGATATGATTGTATGTAAGTCTTACCTCAGTAGATAGGACTTTAAAGAAATACATCAATTGGTCCAAAGTCCCCATTTTCCAGATGAGGAAGCAGGCCCCAGGTGAGGGAATGAATTGCTATAGTGGTTGTGAGTTGGCAATACAGGTTTCTCAGCCCCAGTCCCGAGGCAAAAATAAGCTGGAGCCCTGGCCTCCTGTCTCAGTCCACGGTGCATTCCAGGGAGAACTAAATATTGATCCTCAACTCTGAAGACAGCTCCATGGGTGGCTTTTTAAAACTCTCTATGGTGCTGCTCAGCAGACTGTTGACCTGCAGTTTGGCTGAAGGACTCCTCATTAGAGAGTAAATTAGCATTCGGCCAAAACCAAATCACAGAAAGCTCCAACGACGAACTTCTAGGTACATATTCCATTGACTCTTGGGAAGAAAAGCCTCAGTGCAGGACCACTAATTTATTTGGAAGGGTGCCTTGCAGGACTTTGTCATCCAGTCTAGAAAGAACAAATTATCCCAGACATTCACACCAGTAGAAAGCTGGTGAGATTTGGAGTGAGCCAGTCCTGGTTTGAGTTCCCAAATCTCTTCCTAACTTCATGCCCTTGAGTTGCTACTTCTCTCTCTGCAAAATAGTGTTCTAGTACCTACCTCTCAGGTTTCTGCACAGTGTAGATGGGAGATTGGGATCTGGCCCAGCTCGGATAGTCTGCAGTGTGGCAGCCGTGGGTTTGTGTGTGCCACACATGGCTGGTGCAAATGCAGAATGGCACAGCCACTGGGAAAACGTCATGACACCCGTTGTGGAAATGATCCAACCCAGGGTAATGACGTGTCAGCCACTGTACCGCCTGGCCAGAACCACTGGGCTATGTATAGACTTACTAAACCATTGTGGACCTGAAGCCAGTCCTATTTATAAAATAATGGATTGCAGCATTTGGAAGGGAGTGGAATTTTGCTGCTTAATTTGAGAGAAAGCCACCTTATTTGAACGTTTTTGCTTTTTAAGAAGAGATGGGAAACAACTGGAAACAATGGGCCCTGAATGAGCACCAAACTCCCAGTTGGAGGGAAGATATTTTTTCCCAGTCTTTCTTATCATCACTATTTTCCAGGGGGAAACAAAGGAGAATACACCAACAACCGAAAAGACCCTGAGCTGTTTAGGGCCCAGTGAGCCTCTCCTTCCTGGGGTTCCAGGTAGCACAGTGCAGGAAATGCAAGAGAAGCGAGTTCAACTCGAGTCAGAAAGATCCCCCGGAGTAGGAAATGGCACCCCACTCCAGTATTCTTGCCCGGGAAATCCCATGGACACAGGGACCCGGCGGTCTACAGTCCATGGGGTCACAAAGAGTTGGACTCAGGCTGAATGAGCAGACCCTTCCTTCTACCCTTTAGCAGGCGGCTCTTTGGGGATGTTCCCAAACCCTTTTGCCTTCTGAGATTTGAGAGTCTGGTTTAACACTAACGGAAATAAGGTCAACGAGGCTTAGGGTTGATTTTATAAAACTTTACTTGTTTTTCCTCTTTTACAATTGTAATAATATACCAAGTGTTTCTCATCTTCACTTAAACATCTCATTCTGTCACACAACCAGATTTACAAAACACCAACTGGTTTTAATAGCCCAAGACAGCTAACAAAACACCAACTGGCAAGCCTACCAAAGATAATAGTATTGGTTTCTATACTAGTAGTCAAGTAGTAGTCAAAGTCACTCAGTTGTGTCCAACTCTTGGGACCCTGATGCTACTGCTGCTGCTAAGTCACTTCAGTCATGTCCGACTCTGTGCGACCCCGTAGACGGCAGCCCACCAAGCTCCGCCATCCCTGGGATTCTCCAGGCAAGAACACTGGAGTAGTTTGCCATTTCCTTCTCCAATGCATGAAAGTGAAAAGTGAAAGTGAAGTCGCTCAGTCGTATCAGACTCTTAGCGATCCTATGGACTGCAGCCTACCAGGCTCCTCTGCCCATGGACTTTCTTGCTACCCTAGGTATGTTTAAATCCCTTCCATTATATACTTCATGTGTGTGGACTGAATTTTCCTTTCATAACCATTGTCTTCCAGTATGAAGTGGTCAGTTACAAATTCTAGTGCATTCTGTCAAGCACCATAAGACAGTGGTTTAGGTGCCAGAGATTTCTCTGCGGTTTAGGGCAGAATTATCCTCTTAGGTAGTTAGGAGCCTGAGGACTAGAAAAACTGACATCAAGGCTAGTAGTCAAAGTGGAACAGTCTCCTAACACCAGCTCAGAGCTGCTTCCACTAGCCCACACCATGTTCCCTTTGTGTAGATTATTTAATAAATTCATTTCACAACCGTAAAGCACAGGAGGAAACAATGCAATTACTGAACACAGCTGCCAACATCTTGTTGATTCAGAATTGTCCAAACACTTCCATGTGGGGGCGGGAACCAGCAATTTGCTGGTTCAACAGTTGACATTGATAAATGGGAGTTTCTTTCCACAGCCTTCTGTTGGAGGTGCTAATGAGCATTGAAAAGCTGGAGAAACACAGGCAGGAGATGAAGGGGAGAATCTTGCCCATGATCTACATGCTAAGTAATTGAGCCTGAATGAGAGAAACTTAACACTGCTAGGTAGTAAGTGGATACTTTTGAAGGCACTGATGAGAAGCCAAATAAAATTGGCTGAGAACATTGTGATCATTTAAATTCTGCTTGCAGATTGTGTGGGCTGTTATCTTGGTTTATTAGGTTGTTTGCTCCTCCTAATATTCTTTCACATGTTTTCTGAAATATTCACTTGTATTTCATGTAGTATTATACCAGGATTACTTGGCTTCTGGAAAATGAGAGGGTTGGGCCAGATGATCTCTGATGTCTCTTCTACGTTCTGTGTTTTTACTTGCCTGGCAAGAGAAGTCCTCTGAAATGAATTGCATTCCCCCCACACACATTCATCCAGGCCTCTGTTCCCTCCATTCATTGTTTCCATTCATTCAATAGGCAGTTGGATGTTTGCTCTGGCCAGTTACTGCTGGGCACTAGAAATAAAGAAGCGAATAGGCCAGAACACCACCAGCCCCCTACCCTCAGGAACTGACATTCTAATTGGGAGGCTGGATGAGTAATCAGAGTGTATTCGGGGATAAGCTTGAGGCAGCACATGGTAGTAACTAGAGGGAATCAAGGAAAGCTGCTCAGAGGATGTAGTATTTTAAGTTGCTCCTTGAAACAAGGTGAAGATTGGGAGGAAGAATGTTTGGACGGACTTTCCTCTCTGTACCTCCCAGGGCTTTCTGCCCTAAAGGTCATTAGGCTATCTACGAGATGTCCTTCTAGTAGAAATATTTTTGTTATGCTTTAACATAGGAGTCAGTGATTACTTCCGTGACTGTTACACTTTCTCAACCTTTTAAATTCTGTTTTCCCAGGTGGTTCAGTGATAAAGAATCCACCTACCAATGCAGGAGACCCAGGTTTGATCCCTGGGTCGGGAAGATCCCCTGGAGGAGGGCATGGCCACCCACTCCAGTATTCTTCCTGGCATAATCCTATGGACAGAGGAGCCTGGCAGGCTATAGTCTATGAGGTTGCAAAGAGTCAGATGCAACTGAGCACCTTTTAATGTTACTTTCCTTTAAAAGCAGAAATGGATTTGAATAAAATGGGTTGGCAAAAGTATTGAACTTTTGAAATTAACCTTTTATGTACAGATATGTGAATCTTGAAGTCCAAACCAGCCATGGGTAACCTTTTTCTGTCCCTTCAGCTCACAGCGAGAAGAGTACTCTTTATCTTGGAGAGATGCATTTTGTTAAGCTGTGATTATACCCACTTAGGAATCCTCCAGCTACAACTCGTTTTAGAGATTATCAGACATTTATTATCAGACTCAATGTTTTTAAAGCAGATCGGATTCATTTTTGTATGGCATTAATTAAAACTAAATCTTTTCTAAACAATTTCTTTGCAGGTAATCTTGATTTATTTAAAAAAAATTTGAATGTGTCTGGTTACATCTGCCTATAGATAGAGAACTCAGGATATTTAGTGTGACAATAATGTTTTTTAAAATGCCAGTTTAACTTGAAAACTAGAGTAGCTTCTAAGTGTTTATCAAAAATGAATTATCATATTGTAACCTTCTGTCATATCTGTTTAGGAGAAACTAGAGAAACTGTGTGCTAACAGATTATTGGTATTAGTGTGATGATTAGGCTGTCCTGTAAAGGGTTTTAGGCTTGTGCATTTATAGCCCTTCTCAGCACTTCTGTGTGGTCGAACTTGACTCTTACACCAGCATGTCAATGCTGGTCTAAGAAATAGGAGACCTTGATCTGGTCAAAGCGCTGACACTCACTAGCTTTGTGGATTTTAACCATAGGCAGCATAGATTTGGCTTTCTCATCTCTAAGTGTTGTCATCTGGAAAATGAAGTGGTGAGACTAGACTCTCTAAGGACCCTGGAACTTTGTGATGGATGAATGTGAGTGATGAATGCTTCCTTCTCATTTGCACACAGAGAAGCAAAACTATGAAAGATAAAATGGTCTGCCAGTGGCTGCAGGGAGGATCACCAGCTCAGTGAGAGTACGTCGGGCTCTTTCCTTTTCTGGTCCTCTCCATCCTTTTGGATCTCACGCTCCCTCCTGGTTACTTGATATTGGACTTGACACTTCCCAAAACCAGTGATTTACATTTGCTCTTGTGTCTGTTGAATAACTTCTAGGTAAATGTTTAAAAAGCACAAAAATAATAAAGTTAGTTGGCAAGATCTAGTTTTAATAATGAATTCTATCTCACCATGCCTATAAAAATTGGGGTCTGAAATGAACTAATATTACTTTTTTTATTGCATCTTATTTTGAGGAGAAACAGGTAATTAAAGTGAAACAGTAAGAGACACTCTCCAGGATTTCACAGGCTGTCCTCTTCAACCACATTCAGAAACAACTTCCATAGGAGTGAAGAATTAAAGCAGGTTCTCTCACTCCCCATTTGCCTTTGGGTTGATTCTGTTGAGCTTGTTTGTGCTCATGTAATTAGCTTCTGGGAATAATGTCTCTTGGTAGCCTCACATTTAGGAATATGATGAATATATGTTTGCTTGTTTGCAATCAGATCACATATTTCCTTGTAAAAACAAACAAACAAACAAAGAATGCTTTGGTTCACCAGTGCCATTTTAATTCAGTCATCAGCTGAGCCCTAAAACTTGTCTTCCTAGCCTGAGCTGTGGGTAGGAGTTCGTGTAGGAGGGAGGAAGAGGAACAGTTTTGCAACTGGTGCATCATTTCCGAGACCTGGCCTTGGGAGGCCTCCCTGTCTCTGATGCCTGTCCTCAAGGCCTTCTAACACAAACCACAGTATATACTCTGATTCAGATCTCTCGTTCTAGCCAGGCAGGTGGTCTCCACTGCCTGGGAGTATCTCACTTCTGTTGAGCACTTTCATATACTAAGGAGGTAATAGTAATTAGTACCTTAATGTCCAGAAGCAATTTCCATGTTCTCTTTTTAATTGTGAAAATGAACCTAATGGGTAAAATTTCAGGCAAGAGGAGAGGGAAAAGAGAAAATCCAGGCCTGAATATCTGTCTCTAGGTTCAGTTCTCCTGGGCTGCCCCTAGACTTCCCAGCTTCTTTCATTTCTGCACCCCCTCATGTTTGAAAGCTTTAGTTTCCTTGTCATATCCCTGGAGTTGTGGGTTATGGAGCTTAAGAAGAGGGGGAAATGGGGGGAAATGGGATGTGGTTAGTCGTTCCCGCTGACCTGTGTGAGATGTTTGTAATCAGCTGTCTTTCTCTTTTTACAAAATATTTATTATATTTATGAATTTGGTGGCACCACTCAGCACGTAGGGCTCCTATGCCCCCTGACAAGGAATGAACCTATGCCCCGTGCCTCAGTGGAAGCACAGAGTTCTAACTGCTGGACTGCCAGAGAATTCCCAGGTCAACTGTCTTCTGAATCAGACACCTGGGTTCAAAGATCAGATCCACAGACCATGTGACCTTGGGCAATTATTTAACCTCACAAGTTTCCATTTCTTCATAACCACTCAGTGGCAGCATAAAGATGGATGGTAATACATTAAAAATCCTCGGCTCAAAGTAGATGTTCACTAAATGAGCTCTGTTATTAAAAGGCCAGGAGTGGTTGGATGCAGGCATTAGCAATATCTGGAAGACAGCAGCATCAAGGAGACTTTTCACATCAGTGACAGGGACATTGTTATTTGAAGGGGGCATCATGGCACACTCCTCAGTGTGTGTGTGTTTTAAATAGATTTCTAAGAATGGAAAGCAGGTGGCAAGGCCGTAGCATAGGTACCCTGGAGGTGGTACCTGCAGGCGTGCACAGTTGAGGCCTGCTGAGCTGCCCCACAGGGGAAGAGGATGGGCCTTTGCAGGATGCTGGGGAAGCGTTCAGACCCTGGTTGAACAGTCACCAAGTCCTGCGTGCTTTCATCTGCAGTCACTTGCCATCTGTCTGAGGCGAGACTCAGTATCAGAAGGTGACAAATCAGTTATTGCCCAGAGACTGGCTGTAAATCCGGCACCCATTCTTTTCTTTCTGACCACTTGAAAGAACCTTCTCCGCACATCCTTGCCCTGCAACTCGGAGCTTCACCGTTGGACTTGGAGTTGTGTGCCGCTTAGTCGCTAAGTCTCTCTGCGACCCCGTGGACTGTAGCCCACCAGGCCCCTCTGTCCATGGGATTCTCCAGGCAAGAGTACTGGAGGGGGAACTTCTCGACCTAGGGATCAAACCTGTGTCTCCTGCACAGGCAGGTGGACTCTTTACCACTGGGCCACCAGAAAAGCCCACTGGACTTGGAGAGGTCCTTGAAAAGATCTGAAACAAATTTCTGTGTTTTAGGCATTGCTGTCTTGAGGGGAATTAAAGATACATGTGTTCTGTTCCATTCTGCTTCAGTCACATCAGGACTCATCACGTCTTCGCTTTCTTTTTTCCCATCTGTTCCTTAGTATTCATGAGTTTTAAAGAAACAGCCCATCCCAAAGGGCTGTGTCTGCCTCCGCGAGTGTCCAGGGGGCCTGCGCTGTATACCCAGCGGCACCCATTAACCTTCCATCCATTATGTCCATTTGCTTGCTACAAACTTACTCTTAAAACCTCTCCTCCTTCCCTCAGCTCAGAGGCAATCACTCCTTTTAGTCAGAAAGAACATTAAAGAACAGCCTGTTCGACCAGCTCTCTTGGGGGCTGTGAACCGGCCTGTCTTAGGGAGCACCAGAGCTGGGCCCGGCTGTCCTGCTCATTCATACTCCCTCAGACGGGACCCCCGGGCTTCAGATCCTGGCCTCTCCCCAGGGTGCTGACGTGAGCATCCGTGTTCCAGGCTCCTGCCCTACTGCCAGCCCCCAGCCTGCCTGGAACACTGGAAATGGGGAGCGAGAGTCAAATGAGCGAGTAAAGTTGGCATAAAGTGAAGTCTTTCTGGAGCTTTGGATTGATTAGAGCAGGGAATTTGAGGCACCCTCCCTCCCCCCACCCCCGAAACAGCATTCTGTATAGACTAGATCTTTTGTAAGCAACTGATTTACTTTCCTGCTGAAGGCCAGCCTCAGGCAGGATTGGGAAATAGCCAGCTTGATAGGCTGCAACGATTTTCAATGCTTTTTGTTTCTCCCTTTTAAAACCGTAGGACTCTTACTTCACACAGAAGCGTAGGAGGAAGCCCATATATAAAACACATAAAAGCAGTTCAAGTGGGGCTGGGAAGCCCAGGGAGTGCCCATCGCTGGCACGTGCAGTGTCTCCTCACGTGCTGCCCGCCCCCACCCTCACTCACTATGGAGCCTAAGAGGAGCTGGAGGCGCGCCGTTTGGAAGCCACCGTTGCGGTGAAAAGCCCGTACGTGGGGCTCAGGCAACTTTGTGTGAGTCACTACAGCATACCGTTAAGCCCTGAACCTGACTTTCTGTTTGCAATTTGAGGACAGAATGTCAGACTGAAAGATTTTGTGTAGAAGTACATATGTCTGGTTTATAGCAGACCCTGCTAAACACTGATTCCCACCTCTCTTTTTATCTCCTTTTCTCTTCCCACTTTCTATGCCTTTGCCCTGAGGTGTCCTCTCCCCATTCAGAAACCTGGAGATCTGTGGCACCAGCCATCTTCAGACATGCTGAGCTCTGCAGGAAAAGCGTGAGTCACTCGTGTTCCAGTGTCAGTGCAGGTCAGCTCCGTTGTCCACAAGAGTATCTTCATGCCCAGGTTCCAGCAGAAGAGTGCCACCCCCACGTCTCTGATTAGCAGGTCGTTCGCAACTGGCCTGAACCATTGACACCCAAGGGACTTGTACTGAGGGACTTGGTAAAACATTCCTATCCTCCGACCAGCTGACTGAACTTCTGTCCCTGGTTGAGTAATACTCTAGGCATTTATGTAACCATACGGTGTACACAGTCCGTGAATCCTGATATTCTCTGAACTTGCATTCTGAAAACAGCAGGGTTTATAGGAAAAAGAAGGTTAGGAGCAGATCACCCCAAACCTATTTGACCTTGTAACCAAGAAGTTAGCGAAAGCTATAGCAATACTGAAAAAAGAAAAAAAAAATCACTCTAGTATAGGAGTTTAACCTTTGAAAAAAAGTTGAAAGTGGCTTTATGAAAAGGGTTTTAGAAAAAAGGATAAATGTTGAATTTTGTAGACAAAGATAAAATGCACTAACATCATAGAAAACAATAAAAAGAAAAGATTTCCATGACAGATCACATGTCAATTTGAGTCCAGAAGAATTTGAGCACAATTCAGTTCAGTTCAGTTCATTTCAGTTGCTCAGTCATGTCTGACTCTTTGCAACCCCATGAATCGCAGCATGCCAGCCCTCCCTGTTCATCACCATCTCCTGGAGTTCACTCAGACTCACGTCCATCGAGTCCGTGATGCCATCCAGCCATCTCATCCTCAGTCGTCTTTTCCTCCTGCCCCCAATCCCTTCCAGCATCAGAGTCTTTTCCAGTGAGTCAACTCTTCGCATCAGGTGGCCAAAGTACTGGAGTTTCAGCTTTAGCATCATTCCTTCCAAAGAAATCCCAGGGCTGATCTCCTTCAGAATGGACTGGTTGGATCTCCTTGCAGTCCAAGGGACGCTCAAGAGTCTTCTCCAACACCACAGTTCAGAAGCATCAATTCTTGAGCACTCAGCCTTCTTCACAGTCCAACTCTCACATCCATACATGACCACAGGAAAAACCATAGCCTTGACTAGACGGACCTTAGTCAGCAAAGTAATGTCTCTGCTTTTGAATATGCTATCTAGGTTGGTCATAAGTTTTCTTCCAAGGAGTAAGCATCTTTTAATTTCATGGCTGCATTAGCTCCGTGGATTGATGGCAGTCTGCTGTGTTTGAGCATGTTTTGTTGGACTGTTCCTTGGTTCTGCAAAATATTAATGTTCTTGGAAAATTGCATGTGAACTAAGACTAACTTTATTGTGCTGACACAACTTCACTATTTGCCAGTTGTGTTTGAGCTGTTTTATATCACAGTGAGACATTCTATATCAGGCTGGACTATTTCTAGATGTCAGTAGCCTAAACAAACACAGGACTCAGGTGGACATGAGCGAGTCCTCAAAATACTTATGGTCTTGTGTGAAATTTGAGAATGATGGCTGTGGTATGAGGCACCACATAAATCTCATAAAACAGTAATCAAAAGATTGTACAAAGAAAGAAAGGAAATTATATGTGTGACTGGGAAGGTTAGGAGGCAAAAATTTTTAGAGTTGATGAAATTTCTACAGGCAAGGATGTTATTGTTGTTCAGCTGCTAAGTCGTGTTTGACTCTTTGCAACCTCATGGACTGCAGCATGCCAGGTTTCCCTGTCTTTCACTATCTCTTGGAGTTTGCTCAAACTCATGTCCGTTGAGTTGGTGATGCCATCCAACTGTCTCATCCTCTGTTGCTCCTTTCTCCTCCTGCTCAGTATTAGGGTCTTTTCCAGTGAGTCGGCTCTTTGCATCAGATGGCCAAAGTACTGGAGCTTCAGCATCAGTCTCTCTAATGAATATTCAGGGTTGATTTCCATTAAGATTGACTGGTTTGATTGCCTTGCTGTCCAAGGGACTCTCAAGAGTCTTCTCCAGCACACAGTTTGAAAGCATCAACTCTTTGGTGCTCAGCCTTCTTAATGGTCCAACTCTCACATGCCTACATGACTACTGGAGAAACCATAGCTTTGACTGTATGGATCCAAAGCAAGGATGGCAGGCCCTAAAGAGAGAATGAATGAAGGTTTGGGAGCTGGAAAACAAGGACATATATAGGGGCCCATAGAGTTTGAGGGATCCACTTTGGGGCTGGAGCCACTGAGCATAAGAGAGCAGTGGGATGCAGGTTGAAATGGAAGTTGGCCTCAGAATGTGGGGGCCTTCGCTGCGGGGATGGTGGCCACCCTCTAGGGTTTTGAGCGTGTGAGTGCTCAGAGCTACCCTGGAAGGAGCTCCTTTGGCTGCATATGCTGAGAGATGATGGAGAGGAGTGGAGTCCACTTAAGCGGTGTTACTCCTGTCCTTGTGGGAGACATGAGAGCCTAAGCTCATGGGATGTATGGGAGAGCCTGGTACAGCAGACACTTCAGAGCCAGAATCTTAAGCATTTGTCAGCCGAATGGAGCACAGGGCTCTGGCGGTCTAGTGACGGCAGATGTACTGTTTGCAGTAATGATAGCCAATATGGAGCTTGGTTTTGGAATGTTTGAGAGCTCATGCTGAGAGCTAGCAGGGCTGTGGCACCCTTAAGTTCTGGGACTGATTTGTACTGAAGTGTGGGCGATGCTTATATGTGGCCCTCAGGTTACTGCTGGGTAGATCCATGCAGACAGAATAAAAGAGCTTGCCCTCCGCTCTGGGAGGGGAGATGCTGTTCCCTAGATTGAGACATACTTACCTGCTCCCAGCCCCAGTCCCTGCTCAAGTTCTTATCTAGGACCATAGCATTTTTACATTCAAAAGGACCTTAGAAATCATCTTATCTGTACCTTTTGTTGGATGGTAAAGTATGACCCAGAAAGATCAAGTGTCTGTCCAGGGTAAATCAGAGGCAGAACCCAGACTAAAACCTAGTACTCTCACTTTCCAGTCTTTCAAAGAAATCTTTAAAGTAATGGCTGTGTATTAGAGTTCTCCAAGAAATAGAACCAGCAGGGTATAAAACCAGATTTATTATTAGGAATTGGCTCCTGTAATTATGGAGGCTGAGAATTCTGTCTATCTGCTGACTGCAAGCTGGAGGACAGGAAAGCTGGAGCTGTAACTCAGTCTGAGTCTGAAGGCCTGGATCTAGGGGAGAGCCAAGGAGTAAATTTCAGCCTGAGGATAGGAGAAGGCAAGACAAGATATCCTGGCTCAAGGAGTGAGGCAGGTAAAAGGGCTGCCTTCTTCCTTCCTTCACCTTTTTGTTCTATTCAGGCCCTAAACAGATTGGATGCTGCCCACCCACATTGGGGAGGGCCATCTACTTTACTGAGACTACCAGTTCAAATGCTGATCTCTTCCAGAAACACCTTGCAGACCCCCTAATCTGGGCATTCCCCGATGCAATCAGGTTGGTGTGCCTGCAGGCTGAGTCATGTCCCACTCTCTTGCAACCACAGGAACTGTAGCCTACCAGGTTCCTCTGCCCATGGGATTTTCCAGGCAAGAAAAACTCTGGAGTGAGTTGCCATTTCGTCTTCCAGGGGATCGAACCCATGCTTCTTATGTCTCCTGCGTTGGCAGGTGGGTTCTTTACCACTAGAGCCAGCTGGGAAGTCAGGTTGTCATCTCAGATGAACTCATGGGCTGTTTGAATTGTTGATCCATGATGTTGCTTTTCCAGAGTGGTTTCCAATTTTTCAAAGTTTGAATTTACTCATTTCTTCTTTTGACCTTCATTTGATTTCATTGGTTCAGAGACACAGTTCCTCTTTCCAGGTAGACAGATACTGAACCTTCCTTCCCATACAGTGAGTTAAGGGAAGATCAAGACTAGTGCCTAGGTTTCTTAAACTGATTCCGTGTTCTTTCTCACAGTTGGATTGTAAATTTTGAGGCTCTGCTAAACCAGGTCTGAAAGTGTGATCCGGGACCAGCAGCATCAGCATCACCTGGGAATGGTTAGAAATGCAGCTTCATGGGTGCCTACCAGAACCACTGACTCAGAAACCATGGTGGCCGAGGCCCAACAGTCTGTTTTAGTAAATTTCTCCAGATAATTTTTCTGTGTGGACATTAGAGCACCACTGTGGTTATAAGACAGAATCTATTCAGGATCAAGGATTTCACTACATTTTGTTCTTATACCAAATTCAGAGGACAAAAAAGACAGTATTAAACGAAACAGACCATAAAAGTTAGTGGATGTGTGCTTAGTTGCTCAGTTGTGTCTGACTCTTTGCAACTCTTTGGACTGTAGTACTAGGCTTCCTCTATCCATGGGATTTTTCAGCCGAGAATTCTAGATAGACTGGGTTGCCATTTTCTCCGCCAGGTATCTTCCTGACCCAGAGATCAAACCCACGCTTCCTGTGTCTCCCGCATTGCAGGTAGATTCTTTACCCACGGAGCCATCAGTGCGCCCGTCTTTCTCTGTTTCTCTCATTTCCCTCCATCCGTACTCCTATTAACCAGGTACATTGCACTGCTTCTGCTAAGTCCCTTCAGTCGTGTCCCACTGTGTGCGACCCCACAGACAGCAGCCCATTGGCCTCCACCATCCCTGGGGTTCTCTAGGCAAGAACACTGGAGTGGGCTGCCATTTCCTCTCCAATGCATGAAAGTGACATTGCACTAACTTTTCATTAAAAATGCTTTTCTGCCCCTTAAAAGTTGGCAGAGTTGTTATGAGCTTTGATTCATTCAACCCACATTACATGACAAACATGAGGAAACAAAAATTAAAAAGAGAGAGAAAGAGAGAGAGAAAGAGAGAGAGAGAGAGAGAGAGATGGTTGAATAAATAGGTAAATACTGGAACATTTCCTAAAAAAAAAAATCACATGCCCAAATAGCAAGTTAAAAGTCAATAATGTTAATTGACCCAGAGAAGTGTGAACAGAATGCTGTTTTTAAAAGAAAATTACAATTTCTCAGCATCTGCAAAGTTCCAGAAACTGTATTGGGAGCTTTATGTAACTATTGCAGGCAAGTCTTATAATAACTTTGTGAAAGAGGTGATATTATCTTCATTTTTTTTTTTAATGAAGAAACTAAAATCTCAAGAAGTTCCATACTTTCATCCAGACATCACAAAGCTAGGGTTCACATCCAAGTTTTTCTATACCCTAAAATCATCATCTCTCCATCACATCATCCACCCTGTCTCTTAAGGTATCTTTCTCTTCCGTATACCCTGTTGATCTTAAAGCTATGGAAATTTATCAGTGGTTGTATGACATTCCACCATTTCAAAAGAATTGCCGCAAGCAGCACGTGGACACTGGGGAGTCATCAGTAAGGAACACTGTTTCTGAAACCCAGATCCATCTGGGACTCACTCTGGAAGCATATCAGTGCAATCAGGTATGAATTCTTAAAACGTATATCCAGCCTTCAGGCCTTTCTCCCATCTATCCTTCGCCTGAAGCCTAGCCAGCAACCCTGAAGAAAAATTAGGAAGACATGCCCTCTAGTGGCAAATGGAGAATGCCCTCTGGTTTTGCTGGAGGGTTTCTCCCCAAACCGCCCCTTCCTCCTTGTAAAATGAAATTATGGATTCATCTGAAAGGTGAACGTCTCGTGGCAAGACTTGGATCAGTGCACACATGTCCTTTTTGTAACAACCTTAAAATGAGATTTCTGCATCTCACAGTCACATCACACTTGGGTTTTAATGACCTCTTAAGGACCTTTCTCAAGCTGGCACCATCTTTTAAAAGAATGCTTGTCATTTAGTCTTTTCCCCACTTCACTGAAACCTGATTTCACTGAATTTTTGGAAGGGACACAGTATGAATATGGGTGTCTGTATTAAATCTCATCGCGCCTGAATTCACCTCCTGGACAGTAAGTTGATAGCTTTGGAAACGGTACACTTCTGTCTAAATGGCGTGATTTTGATTTCAAGGACTGAGCTGTCATTGTGCCCATCGTCACAGGTGTGTTGCTTGGCTGCCAGTCAGCCAAACAGTGGATGCTCACGGACCCACATATGGGCTGCCAAGTCCGAGGGTGAATGTGTACAGAGCACTTTAAGGATTTCTGTTGATTACACAATTGGGTTCCTCAAGTTTAAGATTAAGTAGAAGACAGAAACCAGCCACTGTCTGATGGGTAGAGAGAGGTAGAGGGCATTGAAAATAATTGGCAGGAGTCTAGCAAAAGTATCCTTTTCACACAAAGCAAATTGAATAACTTGGAGGGTGGAGATGTAAATGAGTCCCCCAGTTGTGAGGCATGAGAGATGTCCTGATCTCATCTGTCCTTATCCAGACGTCACAAAGCTAGGGTTCACATTCAAGTTTTTCTATATCCTAAAGGCATCATCTCTCCATCACATCATCCACCCTATCTCTTAAGGTATCTTTCTCTTCCATATACCCTGTTGATCTCAAAGCTACGGAGATTTATCAGTGGTTGTATGCTGTTGCTGCTAAGTTGCATCAGTCGTGTCCGACTCTGTGCGACCCCATAGATGGAAGCCCACCAGGCTCCTCTGTCCCTGGGATTCTCCAGGCAAGAACACTGGAGTGGGTTGCCATTTCCTTCTCCAATGCATGAAAGTGAAAAGTGAAAGGGAAGTCGCTCAGTCGTGTCTGACTCTCAGCAACCCCATGGACTGTAGTCTACCAGGCTCCTCCGTCCATGGGGTTTTCCAGGCAAGAGTACTGGAGTGGGGTGCCATTGCCTTCTCCAGTGGTTGTATGACATTTTACCATTTCAAAAGAATTGCCGCAAGCAGCACGTGGATGCTGGGCAGTCATCAGTAAGGAACACTGTTTCTGAAACCCAGACACAGTGGGGTTACTGTCCTGTTTCTAAAAGTCCCACCAAAGTTAACTCTTTCCTGATTTGAAGGATGGCTAATCTTGGAGTGAACCCCTTCCTCTAACCTGCCAGCTCTGCCTTTCTTGAGTCCATGTAGTTAAACTTTCTGCTTTGAAATTGAGAGAGGGAGCAGACAGTCTCCATTTTTTTAAGCACTTTAAAAAATTGCTGGTTTAAAGCTCACACATCTCCTTAGTGTGTTTCAGTCCTTCTGGGATGAGGCATGGGGACCAGGATTTTCCCACTGTTGGGCTAGTGGCCCCAGCATGCGGGGAGAGAGCCCTGGGCTGAGGGTCAGGACCGAGGGCTCAGCCAGCGCCTCTTTCAGTTGCTGGGCTGCGTCAGCCTTGCCCAGGGCCTCAGCAGCAAGCTGAGTCCCATGACAGTTGTACTGCGGAGCCTTAGATAAGCTCTGAGCTCAATAATCTGTGATTCATTCTCACTCCTTGTGCATGGCACACACACACACATACACACACACACAATTTCAACTTCATCCCCTGGAGTCCATGAGTTACCAAGTTGACAAACTGGTTCAAAGAACATCCTTCAACAGTGTAAAATTTTAAAAAACAAAAACAAAAACCAAGCCCTTTTATATGTCTCTTAGCCACCATTTTAGTTTACAATCTCTGAGGCTAGAATATTGAATTTGCCTTTTCATCCTCATACCACTGACTCTTGGTGCTTTTTGATGGTTGGAGGAAAAGTAGGAGAAAGAAGTCATCTTTCAAAGTATCACTTTGACTTGTCAGCATGAACAGACTCTCTTTTTGACTGTTTTCAACTCTTTTTTTTTTTTTTTAATTGTGCCACCCTGGACTTTAAAACACCACAACAATTTGACCGTCTTTTAAATGAACTACTTATGCTTTTAAACTGCAAATTTCCACCTCTGCACAGGGCTTTTTGACTAGATGTTTTTCAAGTCTAACTTCTCTTGATGTGAACATTTTCAAGCTCAAACAATAAAGTATGTATTCATCTAGACACTGGAAGTAATTATCAGGGAGAGAACTGTGGCTCAGATTTGCTCTTTATTAGGCTGGCAGGACTTTTTTCCATGTCTGTTTTCCTTGGAAACATTATTTAATTCCCTGTGTGTGTGCACTAAATCACTTCAGTTGTGTCCGACTCTAAATAATCCTATGGGTTGTAGCCCATCTGCCTCGTCTGTCCATGGAATTCTCCACGCAAGAATACTGAAGTGGGTTGCCATTTCCTACTCCACGGGATCTTCCCAACCCAGGGATCGAATCTGCATCTCTTAAAAATCCTGCATTCGCAGGAGAGTTCTCTACCAGTTCCCTGCTGCTGCTGCTAAGTCACATCAGTCGTGTCCGACTCTGTGTGACCCCATAGATGGCAGCCCACCAGGCTCCTCCGTCCCTGGGATTCTCCAGGCAAGAACACTGGAGTGGGTTGCCATTTCCTTCTCCAGTGAATGAAAGTGAAAAGTGAAAGGGAAGTCTCTTAGTCGTGTCCGACTCCTAGCGACCCCATGGACTGCAGCAGGCAAGAGTACTGAAGTGGGGTGCCATTGCCCTCTCTGTACCAATTCCCTAGTCCTTCCTTAAATTGTATATATGGGTGTGAAAGTGTTAGTTGCTCAGTTGTATCTGACTTTTTGTGACTGCATGGACTGAGGACTGTAGCCTACCAGGCTCCTCTGTCCATGGAATTCTCTGAGCAAGAATACTGGAGTGTATACCCATGCCTGTCTCCAGGAGATCTTGCTAACACAGGAATCGAATGCAGGTCTTCTGCCTTGCAGGCAGATTCTTAGGGTCTGAGCCACGGGGAAGCCCCAGGAATGGGTGTAGTTGTACTAATCTCAACTTTTGTATGGAATGTTCCAGCTTTGTACAGTGGAGAAAATTCTAAGACTTGTTAACTGAGATGTTATTTTTTTGAAGTGGCAGATTTTTAGGATGTTAAGTACTTTGTTGTTTGGAAACTTTATTGAGGATATTAGTACAATGAAATAACTTTTTCCAAGTTAAATGAAGATAAAGACAGTATAGACCAGGGATCATCACTAATAATAGGTGTTGTAATTTTAGGTATCTCCTTATTTGAAACTTAAAGACAAGTTATTTTCTACAACCGATGTGTTTTTATTTATACCTGGAAAGATGGACATTTTGTCGGTAACCCACTCAGTCTAGGCATAACTTGGATCTCTAGATTTACCATCTGTAGATTGCCTCCGGCAAAGCAAGCATTACATTTTCAGCCCTTTCTTTCCTTTTCTGCTCACTCTGCAACAAGCAAATGGATAACATGGTAAAGAATCCAAATAACATACCCTTCTCTCTCTCAAATAATTATATGTGGTCAGACTAATTTTTAATCTTGTTTGGCCAAAGAACTCTGTGGATATCTTGCATACTTATTTTGACTGATCATTTAGCCACCATGCACCTGCTTCCATCCTGTACAATGAGAACTTAAGTGTTCTTCACAGAATTACTGCTGAGAACAAATGAGAAAAGGATTGTGACCATTCTCTAGGAACTGCAAAGCCCTGTAAATGTAAGACAGCATTTATTTGGATTAGGTGGCTCAGTGGTAAAGAATCACTGCCTGCCAATGCAGGAGACACAGGTTTGATCCCTGGGTCTTGAAGATTTCTTGGAGAAGGCAATAACAGTCACTCTGGTGTTCTTGCCTGGAAAATCCCATGAGCAGAGGAGTCTGGCAGGCTACAGTCCATGGGGTCGCAAAGAGTCAGACATGACTGAGTGACTGAGAACACAAATGGACCGAAGCCAGGTTTAGAAAAATCAGTTTCATATTGGGCTCCTGAAATTTATGAGTGTGTTTGTTTGTAGTCAGAATGAAACAGTTTTGCATGAAGAGCAGTGCCTTAAACTTAATAATGTCAAAAACTTCCCTCTGCCTTCTGTCTCCCTTATTCTTAGCCCCTGAAGCTTTATACATAGTTTCTTTCTTTCTTTATTTCATCCCAGCTGCAACCAGTGAGAGCTGAAACTGTACTTTGCAACAAGGTCTTCGGTGTACTCTTTAAGAATCAGTTGATGCCATATTGCCTGCCCAGACAAAGCATCCTTCAGTCTGGGCTCCCCCTAGGTGGAGACTGTCACCTCCTGAATAACCAGATTTCCTTTGGGAGGCCGAAAGACAGAAGTTTTGAGTGGCTCAGGGCAAATAGGTCTCAGGGTGGTGCATTATTATAGTCTTATCAAGTATTGTAATTTAGTCACTAAGTCGTGTCTGACTCTGTGACCCCATGGAATGTGGCCTGCCAAACTCCTTCTCTGTCCATGGGATTTCCCAGGCCAGAATACTGGAGTGGGTGGCTGTTTCCTTCTTCAGGAGATCTTCCTGACTCAGGGATCGAATCCGAGTCTCCAGCGTTGGCAGGCAGCTTCTTTATCACTGGGCCACCAGAGAAACTCATATCAAGCCTTAGTCCCTCGCTTAAGCCTCTGTCTCCCCAGAGCTTTTATTGAGGAGTTTATATGACTGTGTGTGTGTGTGTTAGTAGCTCAGCCGTGTCTGACTCTTTGCAATCCCGTGGACTGTACCGCGCCAGTCTCCTCTGTCCCTGGGATTCTTGAGGCAAGAATTCTGGAGTAAATTGCCATTCCCTTCTGCAGGGGATCTTTCTGACCCAGGGGCTGAACCAGGGTCTCCCAATTTGAAGGCAAGTTCTTTACTATCTGGGCCACCAGGGACTTTGGTTCCAGGACCTCTTAGCAAGTGAACGGAGTGTTGGTGCCATCTCCTGGCAGTTGTTGGAAATTGCTTTGTAAGAGACTCCATTTATTTACCTGGTCTGTTCCTGGGCATCAAAGGAAAGATGCACTGTTATAATCTTTTTAAAAAAATCAGGTGTTAAATTATGGTCTTAGGTCACCTTTTTTGCTTTTAGTCTTCGACTAAGATCATTGGCTAAAAATTGGTGCTTTGGAGAGTGTCCTAGAGTTACATTATTCTCAGAGAACAAGAGGAGATGCCTTTAGGTTGCCACGTAGTTTATGGTCGGCTTATTCACAGGCTCCTAGTTTCTCACTTTCTTCTCTTTAGAGTATGTAATAGAAGTCCCTTGTTTGTAGATATAGTAGCTCTGGAGTCTCTCTTCATGTCAGGAAAAGTGTCAGATTGACATTTCTATCCAAGTATATGTGCTAAATTGCTTCAGTCATGTCCAACTCTTTGCATCGTATGTACTGTAGCCCACAAGGCTTCTCTGTCCATGGATTTCCCAGGCAAGAATACTGGAGTGGGTTGCCATCTCCTTCTCCAGGGGATCTTCCCGACCCAGGGATCAAACCCACATCTCTTACGTCTCCTGCATTGGCAGGCGGGTTCTCCTTCACAACTGTCGCCACCTGGGAAGCCCCTCCAAGTATATCAATCTGGAAGTTTTCACTCTGAAGGATTCCAGTAAACTCTCAGTGTAGTGGCTTACTTTCGAGAGAATAGTAAGAAGCATGAGGGAGCAAGGAGAGCAGTTGAGACAAAGGGAGAAAAGCCAGTTAAGGGGCTGTGGGTGAGCAGATTCATCTCGTGGGACCCTCTGGGAAGCTGTGTCGTGCTCATCTTAGAATTGTCCCACCACAGTCTGGGGAAGTTGGGGCATTTGTCTGCTGATTCCTCTGCCCGCCACTGGTGTCTGCATGAACTCCCCTATGCCTCCCAGTGGTACCAAGCAGAGATGACCCTCTGGCCGAGGGGAGAGAGAGAGAGACACACCACACACACACACACACACACACACACACACACACACGATATTCACACATATTAGGAAAAACAGTAAAATCGGTGAAGTCAATAATAGTAATAAGAAGTAGTTATTTTAAATCTTCTTTAGATGTGAAAATGGTTATCGTCCTTTTTGTCAAATATCTTGAAGTGTTTATGAATGAAATGAATATATCTTGGCTTTACTTTAAAGAATTACAGCCAAAAAATGTAGGGATAAATGAAACAAAGAATGGCAAAAGTAATTGTTGAAACTGAATAGTGGGTCCATGACAATTTGTTATACTGTTATCTCTACAATTTGGTATGTTTGAAAATTTCCAAAGTAAATAAAATTTAAGACAGGAGTTATGCTAGCCAATAACAGATTTTAAATCCTTTTGCTGGATTTTGTTTATGTAAATTGCAGTCATTTTTGAGCTAACGTAGCAATTCTAAGTGTGTAGTGTAGACCATAGCTGGGAGGTGAAGGTGTTAGTCACTTAGTCGTTTCCAATTCTTTGTGACCGACCCCATGGATTGTAGCCCACTAGGCTCCTCCATGGGATTTCCCAAGCAAGAATACCAGAGTGGGTTGCCATTCCCTTTTCTAGGGGATCTTCCCAACCCAAGGATCGAACCCAGGTCTTCTGCATTGCAGACAGATTCTTTACTGTCTAAGCCGCTAGTAGAGCCTCTTTTTAATCAACAGTGATGTATTTCTTCAGGCTGCTGGGTCGCAAGGGGAATATCTCTTGCTGCAGACTCAAGGATAACACTTGGGTTGTTTTGGTTTGATTTTTTTTTTTTTCCAGTGAAAAGACACAGAATTCTTCATGCTTATTTCCCCATGGTTCAGCATATCTGAGCTGAATTCTTCACGGAGGAAGAAAGTAATGGTGGTAGATACTATTATGTCCACAAAGGGGTCGGGGGGCGGATAACTATCTTGCTTCAGAACTTAGTAAGGACTTCTGGCTTTGCGGTTAGTATGTCCTTTGGTAATAGTGCTCTTGACTACTCTCTGTCTCTTTAGTAGTAAAAACTTAGGAGGTATGACTTTAAAATTCAGGCTTTGCTGTTGGATTAAAGTAAGCAAATTAAGCTATGCACCTGAATATATAGGAACATCTTCCGCGATTGTCTTGAGGGGCTGAAAGAGTCCCAAGGATGCCTTGGGAGTTAAAGCACTTGCGGTGTGCTCCTTTAGAATTGTCAGAGTTAGGCCTGCAGCACACACGTGCACGCTTACATTGCTGTGTGTCACAGTGCTAGGTGTTCACTTAAAAAAGTCATTTGTAATCACGTCTTTCCTATAATCCTTGGCCCATTTTGCTCATAATACTTCATTCCCCAGGGGTGGCTAAAATAAGCTTTTAATCTGCTTTAAAAATCATTTCCTCAAAAATAGAATTTATTTTTGGAGAGAGAAAGAAGCTTCTACTAACTGCTTCTTGTAATGTTTTAAAGGTCCATAGACATTAAATATTTACTCTCTCAAGAGAGCCCATTTAATACTGGAAAGCATCATGGGATAGTGAAAAGAATATGATAACAACCTGAATTTTCATCCGAGCTCAGTTTTTATGACAATGGACAGTTCATTCAACTATTAGTTATCTTGATTTCCTCATCTGTAAAATGGGGACAAGATGACCTACTTGAAAGTGCCAAGAGGACAGAAGAAAATGACACGGGTGAGGCGTTCAGTCTGTGCCTTAATGCATTGCAGAGCCAGTCAGTGTTCGTGCCCTTCTCAGAGAGCCCTCTGCATGAGATGCACATACTTTGAGAATGTGCTTTGTAAAGTCACTCCTTCTTTTCCTGTGACGTGTTATTGCTAGTATGGGGATCTCTTTTTAAAATTGGTAAGTTGGTTGGAGGGTGGGACAGCAGCTGGGCTGCAGGTTAGAAATGACAGAGTAACACAGATGAGAGAGAAGAGCCTCCTATGGTAGAACACAGGATTCGCCTGGATTTCCTCTTGTGCCTATTATGGAGCCCACATTGGACGGTCATATGTGGCTACACGAGTCTGTGTTACAGTTGTCTGCCTTCGGCAGTAGACACTGGTGATGGGCAGCTACCTTGGCAGACATCTGTACTCAGGCTCTATCACATGTTACAGGTGGGCCCTTTACCACTAGCGCCACCTGGGAAGCCATTCATGTCAACCCTAGAAGTGCAGTTTTCTTTGTTCATTTTGAATAGATGAGGAATTGGAAACTCAGAGAGTTTAAGTAATTTGTCAGCCTTACTTAAGTAGTAAATGTCAAACCCAGGATTCAAACTCAAGCCTCTCTTGCTCTAATTCCAATGTTTCTGCAGACATTATTAGTCTTAAGATGGGAAAAGATCAGATGTGTATAAGAGACAGTATATACTCCTTCTGCTTAGAGGAATTATAAAGGTAAAGTTCATTTCTCCTTTACCAGGACAACTCATCACATATTTAAAGGTATATCTCATGGTCTTCTTGAATTTTCCATTCTCCAGGATAAGCAGTTTGCCCATTTCTCCTCTGCTGTGTTTTGGCTAGGACCTTTATTCGCTTCTTTCAAAGTTATTATCTCAGCTTGTAATTATATGTTCATTAGAGTGTGTCATTATTTGATTAGTGTGGGAGTTGTTTGTGCTGCTTATCAGATATTTCTGTCTCTCTGCTTCCTTTGAATGAGGTAGAACTGCAGTTTCTTCCCTGGAGTTGGGTGGGACTAGTTTTGGCCAGCGATGTGTGAATGAAAGTGATAGATGTCATTCCCAGGCCAAAGCATATAGCTGCTGGAAAGAGATCTTCCAGGGCTTCCTTTTCCTTCAGTCAAGAGTCTGTGAAGTTCTAGATGAGGGTTACTCTATCCTTCTGGATCCTGGATGAAGGAAAGAAGAGCCCCAGCCAGCAACCCCTGCTGGTCACGTGGCATGAATGAAAAATAAGACTTTGCAGTTTGACATCTGAGTTTTAGGTTCATCGTAATCTCGTCTCTCCTGATCGAAGCAATTGTATCTGGGTTTCTCACTCCATGATGAGGATCATGCAGTGGGGACTGTGGGTTTCTCTCGAGTTTTCAGTATCTGACAGAGTACTAGCCCAGAGGAGGCACCAGTACCTATGGGTCACATGCATGAATAAATCAAATCTGAGTTTTGAATCCTACTTCCATCCTTGCAATTTACCTGACTTGGCTTCCTTCATTATTCCTCCTCTAAAATAAGAGACTCTACCCCTGTCAATCAAACCCAGCTTTCCAGTTTCAGCATCATAAGCAGTTTGCATATACACCCCCAAGTGAGGAAGGAATACAGGCCAGACTCAAGTGTCACAAGCAGAGACAAAGAGGATTTGTTGCTGTTGCTGTTGCTCAGTCGCTGAGTTTTGTCCGACCCTTTTTGACCCCGTGGACTGCAGCATGCTAGGCTTCCCTATCTTTCACCATCTCCCAGAGCTTGCTCAAACTTGTGTCCATTGAGTCGGTGATGCCATCCAGCCGTCTCTGTCGTCCCCTTCTCCCCTTCTCCTCCTGCCTTCAATCTACGAGGGAGGATACGTTTAACTTAATCCTGAACATGTCCATTAGAAGTTTCTTGCTTCTTCTGAAGATCAGGAGAGAGGCAGCCTGGTCATTGCTGATATATTTCTGTATCCTGGTTTAGCTTTATGATACCGTATTGGCATCACTCTTGCTTTTCACTTGCTACTGTTCACCTTTCAAGAATGAGCCTCCTTAAATGATCACTCCTTTGGTAAGTTAAAACCTAGCTTTCCTGCCCTGTTGTAGCTGTGGGCGGCTGATAGGTGGCACTAATGAGACGCTGTCCTTTGAGTCTTATCAGTATAAGTCTTGCTTGGTAGAAACTATGAGGTTTTTTTTAACTATCCCAAGAAGTTAAAAGGAGGAAAAGGGCAAGACTTATTAGATGGGAAAAATATATTGATAATGTGGGCACATCTCCAGAAGCCTCTGTTTATTGATTGCCACGTAAGAACCGGACCACACACTAAGTAATTTGGTGTGTATTTTCTTGTTTTATCCTTCTGGCCACCAAACAAGCTTTTAGTTGCTATTCTTCCATTTCACAGAAGGGAACTGAGGCCCAGAGTGTTTGATTAGATTGGTCCTTGATGACTAGTACTTGAACCAGGTCTAACCCATGTTCATTCTATTCAGAATAGTTTAGTAAGCTTTGCCAAAATCCACCAACTTTTAGAACTTGAATTTTAATTTTTAAAAAAGATTAGAGAGGCTTTTATTTTTTCCTCAACCTAATCTTTGATTTTATAGAGATGTGCTGATAGTATTTCCTAGTACATTATATGACAAATACCATGATTCTCAAGTTGTGGTTGATGAAATAGTCAAGTTGACTGAACCAAAGAATACACCCAATACGGAGTTGCCCACCCATCCCAAAGTCTGTATTAGCCCCTGCAGCAATAAAACCGTGACAGCGGGAGCTCATAGACGAGGGAGTGTGAGAGCATCTTTTCATTTACTGACCCTCTTTGCCCATTACTGTGCCAAATGCATTATGCTGTTGTCTTGTTAAGGAGGGACAGTAAGTTGTGAGTACAGCCACTATGATTATAAGTAAAGAAAGTGCTAAGGTAAGAATTGAAATCAAGGTCCTATAGGGGTGTGTCGATTGTTCATTTTACAGGACGTTTGTTCTGACAAAACAAGAAAGGGCTGGAATCCCACTCACCCTCACGTGCCAGTCTGTGCGCCATGCTGCCCCATGGCAGCCGCCAGAGGAGGCATCCCTGGACCAGCTTCAGGCTAGGTGCAGGGAGGAAAGGCTGCTCCACTCACATCCTTTCATCTGACATGCTTTGTAGGCCTTCATGTGCTCAAGCCTTGAGACAGATTATCAGCTCTGTGGGACAGGAATTGTTTGGCTAATCCAGCTTTATAGGTGGTGGAGAAAGGGAAGAATTTATGGGAGAATGAGCTAAATATACTATGTGCTTGCATGTGTGCTAAGCTGCTTTGGTCGCATCTGACTCTTTACGACCCTAGGGACTGTAGTCCACCAGGTTCCTCTGTCCGTGGGACTGTCCAGGCAAGAGTAATGGAGCAGGTTGCCATGACCTCCTCCAGGGGATCTTCCGGATCCAGGGATCGCACCTATGTCTCTTATGTCTCCTGCATTGACAGGTGGGCCCTTTACCACTAGCGCCACCTGGGAAGCCATTCATATCAACCCTAGAAGTGCAGTTTTCTTTGTTCATTTTGAATAGATGAGGAATTGGAAACTCAGAGAGTTTAAGTAATTTGTCAGCCTTACTTAAGTAGTAAATGTCAAACCCAGGATTCAAACTCAAGCCTCTCTTGCTCTAATTCCAATGTTTCTGCAGACATTATTAGTCTTAAGATGGGAAAAGATCAAGGAAGACTTCTTTGAGGAGACATCTTTCAAATCAGCCCTATTACTATATATATTTAGTCAGTAGGTTATTACCATCCATGATTTAATCAGTTCTCTAAAAGGTTTAAATAAAATCACATGCAGTTGGGGACTTTGCTGGCAGTCAGTGGTGAAGACTCTGCACTTCCAGTATAGGGTGTGAGTTCAATTCCTGGTCAGGGAACCAAGATCCCACATTTTTGGCCACACAGCATGGCTAAAAACAAATAAAAAATCAAAATTGTATGCAGTTGTCTCAGAGTTATGCCAAATAAAACAGACTGTCTGACTTATATTAATAAAACATAGAGTTGTTACTGTTAGTGACCACTCAGCAGATTACTGACAACTGGGAAGCCCCGTTGGTGACTCCCTTCTGTATTTCCTGTGCTTCATAGTGGGAAAATGAGTAGCTTCTTAGAAGGCAGATCAGGTGCATGCTTCCTTCTGATAAATGCGGATGATCAGCATGATCTGCTGCCTGTCAAGGTCACACTAAAGCTTTGAGCATCAGAAGTGCAAAGCTGGCATTTTGCCTCGAGACCTCTGCTGCTTCCCTTCCCGGCCAGTTTGCATTCATGTCAAGTCGGGTATTGTCATAGGGAGAATGGTGTGCGCGTGCCACTCTGACCTTCACAACCGCTGTGAGAATAAGACAGTCCTGTTTTCCTGTCCCTCGGGCTCTGTGACCTTGAATGAATTATTTCTCTTCTCTGAACTCAAGTGTTTCACATATAAAGTGAGGGACATCATATAGATCCTTTCTATCTGTGAATAAAGAAAATGCGAAAACTTCCCTCAAATTGAAGTCATTAAAAATCCCAAAGAGTGGTGACTTTTTAAGAGCACGGCCATGCCCGCTTCTCAGAATGCAGCTCAGACAGTCAAGCTTGACAAAACTATTTCAAGCATAAATTATTATGTGCTTACAAGAAGGTTTTATATTGTTTATTAACAGCTAAGGAGACTGCTCCCCTAGAGAATGTATCAGAGTCACAAAAGGACTTTGTCAAATTGATCCCATTCTGTACCCTTCCTACGATTAAGGATCAGTGCCATAAAGGCACTGTTAGTGATATTTCATATAAGTTGAGGTGAAAAGGTAATGGTATTTTTATGAAACAATGAATACTATTGAGATATTCAGGTCTTTTTATCTACATAGAAATCTTTTTTATATACATAATCAAAGATATAGAGAGAGGTAAAAGGTATTCTGTAGCTTTAATTGCAAGACATAAAAGTTTTACCTCTTTGATAGATCTTTATCTCCTCACCATAGTTAGGAATTCTTTTTTTTTTTAAAGGAATCTATACAAGTACTGGGCTTCCCTGCTGGCTCAGACGGTAAAGCATCTGTCTGCAATGCAGGAGACCCGGGTTTGATCCCTGGGTCAGCAAGATCCCCTGGAGAAGGAAATGGTAGCCCACTCCAGTACTCTTGCCTGGAAAATCTCATGGACGGAGGAGCCTGATTAGGCTACAGTCCATGGGGTCGCAAAGAGTGGGACACGAGTAAGTGATGTCACTTGCACATATAAGTACTAATTTCACTGATCTGCTTACTATTTCGGTTCTCATATATGCACGGCAGTGAAGATGGAAGAAGACAAAAGACCAATTAGTTCTTGTGTTCTCTTGTCAACCATCCAGTATTATATGTTTGTGATAGAAGTTAATTTGAATTCAACAGAATATAGAAAAGTTTTATTCGCTGGAATATAAGGGAGTCTGAGGCAGAGTTCCATTTTTCACTTGATGTTGTAAAGCAAAGAACTTAAGAGGATGGCAGGAAGGACCCAGTACCTAAAATGGTAATATTAAGGTCCTCTTAAGTAGAAACTGTGAAATAAGTTGAAATCAATTACGGAAAGGGAGGCTGGGAGGCAGTTTTACTTTGTTTTTAAGAGCAAGCATATGCCAATGCTTCCCTGTAAAGAAGAGACCCACCCAGGGGAATAAGCTCTTTCTCCATCCCTCTTTTTCTCTGCTGCTAACAAGCCCAGTGGTATGTGTTCAATCTGCCTTTTGTTCTCACTCACGGTTTTGGATAATTTACTAATAGCTACACAGTCAGAGACACTTGATATCACAAAAATATCCTGTAATTATACAAAAATCCTTGGATCAGTTCAGAGATGGCATTTGTTGAAACTAATGCCTACAGCCAAAGTGTACAGTAGAATTTTTTTTTTCCCTCAGCCCCTGGCTGTGTTTTCGTTGCCTGGCAACCCATCTGGGATGATAGCTGATGTCAGCTGATTTTCACTTATACTTAGCCCAGGAAAGTTTTCAAGGAGGGCATTTGAGTTTGTATAGTGCTGGGGAAGGCTCCAATTTGTGCTACCAAATAATTTGTACAACTGCAGACTAATGGGCTCAGGCAGGCTAAATGTAAATGTGGAGGTCTCGGGGGATCAGCTTCCGGAACAGTGTGGCCTTTGGGATTTTGTTTCTGACTCCTAAGAGCTTAGCAAATGAGCTTCAGCTATATTCTCGCTACTGCTCAAGTTCTCACTTCCCTTTTTAAAGAAACAAGAAATGTTCAACATTATTCTAACTCCTGAATACCCAAATCTAGGCAAATACATTATATGACTATTCTGAAAGAAGGGTCAACATTTTAGGTACATAAGCAACAACTGGGAGGAAAAAGGAATATTCTAGTGTACACACTAACAAGCTGGCTTAAAACTCAACATTCAAAAAATGAAGATCATGGCACCTGGTCCCATTGCTTCATGGCAAATAGATGGGGAAATAATGGAAAGAGGGACAGACTTTATTGTCTTGGGTCCAAAATCACCGGTGACTTGGTAGACGGTGACTGTAGCCAATAAATTAAAAGATGCTTGCTCCTTGGAAGAACAGAAATGACAAACCTAGACAGTGTATTAAAAAGCAGAGACATTTCTTTGCCTACAAAGGTCTGTATTTCAAAGTTACGGTGTCTCCAGTAGTCATATATGGGTGTGAGGGCTGAACAGTAAAAAAGGCTGAGCACCAAAAAACTGATGCTTTTGAACTATGGTGCTGGAGAAGACTCTTGAGAGTACTTTGGACAGCAAGGAGATCAAACCAGTCAATCCTAAAGGAAATCAACCCTGCATATTCATTGGAAGGACTGGTGCTGAAGCTGAAGCTCCAATACTTTGTCCACCTGATGTGAAGAGCCAACTCATTGGAAAAGACCCTGATGCTTGGAAAGATTGAAGGCAGATAGATGATAGTGGATGAGAGGATTGGATGGCATCATAAACACAATGGACGGGAGTTTGTACAAACTCCAGGAGATGGTGCAGGGCAGGGAAGCCTGGCATGCTGCAGTCCATGGGCTCGCCAAGAGTTGGAGACAACTGAATGAATACCACCACCACTAATAGTGAAAATGTGTTAAAACTTCTTTAATCCAGCAGAGGGCAGAAGGGAATTTTAGCTTGTTTCCCTCACCTGTAAATATTGGAACAAAATTGTGGCAGTCCAAGTTTTTGTGCAGTGTCCCTATAACAGTGCTACTAATCAATTCAGATCTTCTTACTAATTGCTGTAACCAAGCAGGACCCCATGGGGCCTTCCCCCATATCCTCACCTTTATCTCCTTTCTAAAGTACCTAGATCGGAGAAGGCAATGGCACCCCACTCCAGTACTCTTGCCTGGAGAATCCCATGGACCAAGGAGCCTAGTAGGCTGCAGTCCATGGGGTCCCTAGAGTCAGACATGACTGAGCGACTTCACTTTCACTTTTCACGTTCATGCGTTGGAGAAGGAAATGGCAGCCCACTCCACTGTTCTTGCCTGGAGAATCCCAGGGATGGGGGAGCCTGGTCGGCTGCTGTCTGTGGGGTCTCACAGAGTCAGACATGACTGAAGCGACTTAGCAGTAGCAGCAAAGTACCTAGATAATAGTACTTGATATACATTTGCAAATGTATAAAACCTCTCCCCCTCCAACAAATGAAAAGTGTTAACCACTTAATCACCAGGAACACACAAGCCCCAAGGCCTTTTGGAGCCGAAGGACTGACAAAGTCAACCCCTATAACACCACCTTGTTCCCTCAGCATCAGCCAGTCAGAGAATTGTGCACACGCTGATCAGCCCCCTCCAACCCCCCAAGCCCTGTCCTTCACTTGGCTTATAAACATGCTTTGCTGAAAACTTTCAGGGAGCTTCTGGCTTCTTATGGCATAAGCCACCTTGTCTCTTTGCAGGGCCCTGAAGGAAACCTTTCTCTCCTCCAGACTCCCACATTTCAGTTTCTTTGGCTTCATTGTGCTTCAGGCACATGAGCTTGCATTAACATTACCACCCAGCATGTCAAGGTTTTCCCCATATTTGTGGCACTCCAAATGCTACAGTGAAACAATAACATGAAATAATGAGTAAATTATTTCCATATCAAATGTTTCTTTTAATTGGAGGATAATTGCTTGACAGTGTTGAAATGTTTCTTTTTGACAGTATCTGTACCTCCATGTGAGTCTGTAAAACAGTAAAAATGATTTTCAGCACCTACCTGGAATTCTGAAAGTTCAATCCTATCTTTTTAGAACTACTGCTAAAGCTTGGGGTGGTAGTAGTTATTACTTTGGCAAGGTGAGATTAATAGTGAAATATGATAAGTGAGATAAACATCTTTGTCTTGGTGTTTATGATAACTTTCAACTCTTGTGGCTGTCTGACTTTTACAAACCACTTTTAAAAGGGGAAAATGTTCAGTGCTGATTTGCAGTGAAGGCTCCTTGGGTTAGTATGTAGCATTTTAGATTGGGTTCCTCATGAAGTAGCTCCTGAGATGGAGTTAGAATATTTATAAAGAAGCACCCTGGGGACCTGCACTGTGGAAGGGAGAGAAAAGAAGCAGGATCAGGTGGAGGGTGAGGTCAGGTGTCCTTGCAAGTACAGTGACAGCCTCAGTGGATCCTACTGGGAACTCTGGGTTCCAGTAACTCTCAGTGTCCTGTCCTGGGGCACTTGCAGACCGATGGCTTACAGTATGTGTACCGGCCACCCCAACCCCAACCACAGGATGTGATCTTGGTTGAAGTGGCTCTTTGCAGTAAGACTGCACTGACTGAAGGGATTGGACTGAAGCCCCAGTACCTGAGACAAGAAATCCTTTATTGAAGAGGGCTCCTGTTGGCATAGCACAGCACAGAGAGTGTGTACAGTCTAAAAAACTCAGGTACACTGAAGCCTCTCTGATCAATTGTTGCCTCTTCAATGTTGGATAATTTATTGACTGCTTTAAAAAGAAAGTGATCCTTTACTATTTGTCGTTTGGAAAATAGGATTTTAAAGATGAAAAGAGCACATTTTTATAAACGAATGCCAAATTCTGAAATACAGTGATAACAGACACATATACATAGTCTATCTGCATTGGGATTGCCTTATGAATAAAAAAACTGCCAATTAAAAGTAACTGCAATGACTAATGGAATGATAGTGGGAAGTCATTCTTTTTGATCTTTCAAGTCATGGAGTGATGCTGATAGTTTGTCAGATAATGAAGCACAGATAAATACATAATAAAAAGACAGGAGTCAGGGAAAGTGAATTTCTATTAAAATGTTATTCATGGAACAGTCATTTCTGTCTTGCCTTTGGATAAGTACTTCATATCAAAGCCTACTAATTTCCTCAATTTTCTCCTTTGTTATTCAGTCACAGCTTCAGTTGTGTGCCCACTGAGTGCAGACCTCTATTCCTGCTTAATACATATTTGAGACATGGTTCTTACTCTCAAAGAACTCGTAGTATCATCCCCTAAAATCACATTTGTTGTTTCACTACCAATCTCATTAGAAAAATATACAATTTGGGAAGATATTAAGTTCATGGTGCAGGAGATAAGTTTAAAATTTTTTTCTTAAAAGCCCCAGTGTTTTCATTGGCAGTAAATATTTCAGTTGTTTTTGTGAGGAGAGCCTCAGTTTGTTCAATTTTTTAAAAAATGTCTGTCATATATTAAAGTCTAAATACCCATAGTTTATCTGTAGTTCTTTAAATTAAAAGTAATGTTCCATGAATAAAGCAGCTAATTTATCCTCCAACTCAAACTGAGGGCTTTTCTTGAAGCACTTTTGTATTGATATTTAATATGAGACAGGAGTGTTTGCAATTTCATCATACAGAAAGGTAGTCTGAAATTTGGGATTGAAGAAAATGGATCCAATTTCCTTTTCTATTAAGGTTTTTAAGTGAAACTGGATTATTAATTTTTTAATGCTAGTGCATGCCAACAATAAAGAATCCAGTGACTGTTGATACAGTTTGTGCCACTGTCTCGACAAATGCTGAGGCATCAGTAACTTTGCCCTCCTTTTCTATTGTGCCATCAAGTGTCAGCTCAAGTGTCCACACATTGAAAAAGGTCAGTAACTTACTAGGATTATTTTGAAGTCATGACCTCACTGCCCCCTGGAAGTATCCCACTTTCAGTGTCTGCAGCTCCTCTTGTTTAGAGGAATGTTTCAGCAAGAAGGCCTGGGGAAGGGTGACTGCTTTGGCAAGAAATGAAAGAGCCAGGCTTTGTGTGATGACAGCAGAGATGGAGAACGGGGAGGGAATGAGAAATATTGCAGAGGTTATACAGATAAGATTTGGCAGTAGAAAGGCAAGTAAGAGTTAAAATTTACTGAGGTTTTCAGCCTGAGTGACCGAATGGGATGGCAATGCCAGTAACCAAGGTGATGACTAGGGAAGAGGAGCCCTGGTTTATGATGGAAAATGAAATTGCTTTCACTATAAGAGAAGAATCTGCATAACTCTCCCATCTTTTGGAAGAGGATGGATTCTAGCACCGATGAAAATGAACAAAGTACTCTTGGCTGGGCCCGTGCAGCAGCCTAAGAGGTTGTTTTGTATTGTTAACAAACATGGCTCTTGGAAACCCAGCATATTCTGTGTTGATGTATGAGACTCTTGTGTCTGTGCTCCCTATAAGTGTGTTTTCTCTTTCTGTTTCTAGGAATGGTGCAAAAGCTGGACCAAAAACTGCCAGTGGCCAACGAGTACCTGCTGCTTTCTGGAGGAGTCCGAGAAGGCGTGGTAGACCTGGACTTAGATGAGCTTAATGTCTATGCCCGAGGGACCGACTATGATATGGACTTCACTCTCCTGGTGCCAGCCCTTAAGCTCCATGACCGTAATCAGCCTGTGACACTGGATATGCGCCACTCAGCCTTATGTCACTCTTGGCTGAGCCTTCGGCTCTTCGACGAGGGGACGATCAGTAAATGGAAAGACTGCTGCACCATCGTAGATCACATCAACGGTGCCACCAACTACTTTTTCTCTCCAACCAAAGTGGCTGACTGGTTCTATGACTCCATCAGCATTGTCCTCTCAGAGATACAGAAGAAACCCCAGAGAGGGATGCCAAAGGTGGAAAAAGTGGAAAAGAATGGGACCATCATCTCCATCATTCTGGGTGTGGGGAGCAGTCGCATGTTGTACGATATTGTCCCGGTGGTCTCCTTCAAAGGTTGGCCGGCAGTGGCCCAGAGCTGGCTGATGGAGAACCACTTTTGGGATGGCAAGATCACTGAGGAAGAAGTCATCAGTGGGTTTTACCTGGTACCAGCTTGCTCCTACAAGGGAAAGAAAGACAATGAGTGGCGGCTGTCCTTTGCCAGGAGTGAGGTGCAGTTGAAGAAGTGTATCTCCAGCAGCCTCATGCAGGCATACCAGGCCTGCAAAGCCATCATCATTAAACTCCTGTCCCGGCCCAAGGCTCTTAGCCCCTACCACCTGCGGAGCATGATGCTCTGGGCCTGTGACAGACTTCCGGCCAACTACTTGGCCCAAGAAGACTATGCAGCCCACTTTTTGCTGGGCCTCATCGATGACCTGCAACACTGTCTGGTCAACAAGATGTGTCCCAATTACTTCATCCCTCATGCAACATGCTGGAGCACCTGTCTGAGGAGACGGTCATGCTGCATGCGCGGAAGCTCTCCTCGGTCCGCTCAGACCCAGCGGAGCACTTGCGCACTGCCGTCGAGCACGTCAAGGCCGCCAACCGGCTGACGCTGGAGCTCCAGAGGCGAGGGAGCGCCACCAGCCTCCCCTCCCCGCAGTCCGACGGAGGGGACCCCAGCCAGCCCGATGACCGTCTGGCCAAAAAACTGCAGCAGCTAGTGACTGAGAATCCGGGAAAGTCCATTTCCGTCTTCATTAACCCTGATGATGTCACAAGGCCCCATTTCAGAATTGACGACAAATTTTTCTGAGCATTTTTGCTGCCTTCTTCCCCTCCCCCCGCCTCCCCCCCCACCCTGGATCTAAAACTTTCATGATGTGTAGTATGGTTTGTGATGCCGTCTTTCGGATTTTTTTTTTTTTACATATCCAGCCTGGATTGGATCTGTTAAGAACAAATCTTAAGTTTCCTGGTTCTGCAGGATGGTGCAGACTCTGAAACAGTATATTACTATTTCATATTCTGCCTCTGATTTTGCTGTTTACTTTTTGTAGTTATTGTTTGTTTTGGTGTTTGGTGCTTTTTTTTTTTTTTAAGGAGAACTTGAGCCATAGATGAAATGCCCATGAATTATCTCCCTTCTTTCTGTTTCATACTTTGTGCAAAATTGTTAATGGGAGTGGGGAATCTCTCTTCTTGATACTTCAGGATTCTATGTTTTGTTTGTCTTTATTTTTTTTAATGAGTGTTCATCACTACAGATATTTGAAAATCATCTGAATCTGGAAACTACCTGGTACATTAGCTGGATTTGTCGATACTTTTTTTGACCAGTGGCCAGGGTAATTTCTCTCTCTCTGCCAAACAATGTAGACTTTGAAAGTGATGATGCTACAAATTATGTTTGGAGCAACTTCATTGAATGTAATTGTCCTCAAATCGGAACTTTGGATGGTTTGGAAGGGTGTCTTTGACAACTTTCCAAGTAGAATTAAGGTTTCCAAATGGTAGTTTTAGTGTGTCTAATTATTTGAAGCCTTATTTAAATCCTATTAATGAACATACCATTACAATTGTTATTTGCACTAATGAAATCTTTGCCATTGTTGGAGTTCCAATGTGTGTGTTCCAATATAAATTGACATCTACTGTTGAAATGCTATCATTTCTTCATTTAGCTCATTTCTCTTAATAGAATGATTCTTTGTGTATGTCTAGTTCTCCTTTATGTGGGTTCCTATTTTGTCCTCTTTGAATTTCCTGGTTCCTATCCTACCGAGAGAAGTTTTTCAAGCTTTATACCTGCTGAGTGACTTTCATCTGAAGCTGGGGAAAATGTATGATTGATAAAGTAGTTGTCTTTGTATGTATAGTTGATCCTTGAACAACACAGGTTTAAACTGCGTGGATTCACTTATATGCAGGTTTTTTTTTCACTAAATGTGTTAGTTGGGTTTGGAACCATGCATAGAAGGTCCACTATAAAGTTATATCTGGATATTCAACCTCACAAGGTCAGTGTTCCTAACCCCCACATTATTCAAGGGTCAACTGTATTTCTTTTGACATTATAGGGTTAAGCTTTTTGTAGAGTCTTTTTGGTTCTTCTGAGAGTTTTGAGAAAAACTAAAGGAAAAATGAATATTAATCCCCAAATAGAAGATACCATGCCAATTCAAAAGCAGGTTTTGCCATAGAGCAGGAACCAGGGAATAACTGGGTGGAAGCCTTGGTGTAGAGGTGTCCTGTCTTTAAGAATGAAATTACTTGCCAGGTCTATGTGTTGCAAGGCACCGGCTCCCTGTTTTGGTATGGACTCATTTCAAACTGTAGTGTTTGGGAGGCCAGGGGCCTGCCCATCTCTCAAAGGATTACTGTGCTGTCTACTGTTGGAAAGGTCAAGCAACACTTTGATCTTGAATGTCCAGTCTCACATCATGATGTGTAGTATGGTTTGTGATGCCGTCTTTCGGATTTTTTTTTTTTTACATATCCAGCCTGGATTGGATCTGTTAAGAACAAATCTTAAGTTTCCTGGTTCTGCAGGATGGTGCAGACTCTGAAACAGTATATTACTATTTCATATTCTGCCTCTGATTTTGCTGTTTACTTTTTGTAGTTATTGTTTGTTTTGGTGTTTGGTGCTTTTTTTTTTTTTTAAGGAGAACTTGAGCCATAGATGAAATGCCCATGAATTATCTCCCTTCTTTCTGTTTCATACTTTGTGCAAAATTGTTAATGGGAGTGGGGAATCTCTCTTCTTGATACTTCAGGATTCTATGTTTTGTTTGTCTTTATTTTTTTTAATGAGTGTTCATCACTACAGATATTTGAAAATCATCTGAATCTGGAAACTACCTGGTACATTAGCTGGATTTGTCGATACTTTTTTTGACCAGTGGCCAGGGTAATTTCTCTCTCTCTGCCAAACAATGTAGACTTTGAAAGTGATGATGCTACAAATTATGTTTGGAGCAACTTCATTGAATGTAATTGTCCTCAAATCGGAACTTTGGATGGTTTGGAAGGGTGTCTTTGACAACTTTCCAAGTAGAATTAAGGTTTCCAAATGGTAGTTTTAGTGTGTCTAATTATTTGAAGCCTTATTTAAATCCTATTAATGAACATACCATTACAATTGTTATTTGCACTAATGAAATCTTTGCCATTGTTGGAGTTCCAATGTGTGTGTTCCAATATAAATTGACATCTACTGTTGAAATGCTATCATTTCTTCATTTAGCTCATTTCTCTTAATAGAATGATTCTTTGTGTATGTCTAGTTCTCCTTTATGTGGGTTCCTATTTTGTCCTCTTTGAATTTCCTGGTTCCTATCCTACCGAGAGAAGTTTTTCAAGCTTTATACCTGCTGAGTGACTTTCATCTGAAGCTGGGGAAAATGTATGATTGATAAAGTAGTTGTCTTTGTATGTATAGTTGATCCTTGAACAACACAGGTTTAAACTGCGTGGATTCACTTATATGCAGGTTTTTTTTTCACTAAATGTGTTAGTTGGGTTTGGAACCATGCATAGAAGGTCCACTATAAAGTTATATCTGGATATTCAACCTCACAAGGTCAGTGTTCCTAACCCCCACATTATTCAAGGGTCAACTGTATTTCTTTTGACATTATAGGGTTAAGCTTTTTGTAGAGTCTTTTTGGTTCTTCTGAGAGTTTTGAGAAAACTAAAGGAAAAATGAATATTAATCCCCAAATAGAAGATACCATGCCAATTCAAAAGCAGGTTTTGCCATAGAGCAGGAACCAGGGAATAACTGGGTGGAAGCCTTGGTGTAGAGGTGTCCTGTCTTTAAGAATGAAATTACTTGCCAGGTCTATGTGTTGCAAGGCACCGGCTCCCTGTTTTGGTATGGACTCATTTCAAACTGTAGTGTTTGGGAGGCCAGGGGCCTGCCCATCTCTCAAAGGATTACTGTGCTGTCTACTGTTGGAAAGGTCAAGCAACACTTTGATCTTGAATGTCCAGTCTCACCGGGTAGATTTGGCCAATTGAAATCAGGCGTATGCAGTCTTGGTTTTTGCATGGGAATTATTGTAATGCTTATGAATGAAAATGAAATCATTCAACCATCTTAAATCAAACAAAAGTAATAATAAAAGAAACATACTGGCCTTGGAGTTTTGTTGTTATTTGTTAATTTGTAATCTGGAAGCTGTTTTCTTATTAGTAATACCCTTAGTAATTTTCAGTGGATATAATCCTGGGCTTGCTGTTGTCTTTCAGGCCAGATGTCTGTATGTAGTGAAAATCCAATGTCCAGTCTCCCCTGTCTCCAATTTTCCTGCTGGTATCTGCCTATCCTTCACGTAATCTATGTCCTTCTCAAGAAATAGTTTCATTCCCAGCTCTGGACATGCACCCTGATAGATGTAGGCTAATCAACATAGCCATTTCCCTGACCACAGTCATTAGTTAGGGATTGGGCATTCGGTGCCATCTGTTCCATTCAGAGACATGCTTGCAATTCTAGCTTTGTATGCTGGGGCAGCAACATGCACCCTGGATGTGGAAGAGGAAGCACTTGGCTTTGCTATCAGTGCCATGAACCTAGGGCTCTTCAGTCAGACATTCTTAAAGGTGAGTAGAAATGAGATGTAGTCTGGTACCCTTTCTTCCACTGACTTCTGTCCTTCTGAAGCCCTGAAGATTGGTTAAAATAATCTGTTTCAAGTACAATATAAATGCCTTAAGGCAAAGGTTATCAATTGAGTATTACTTAGAACTGCTTCTTTAGGTTGTGGGAATTTATGAGCTATAACTCAACAGGATTTCACTTCTCTGATGGGACCTGGTTTCACATATTTGAAGAATAAGTTATTTTAGAGTCTATGGCTTTCTTGGCTGAAGTGGAAGTAAGATGCAAGTAACGATTGGTTTCAGGGTGGATGGAGCCAAACAGGACCAGTCATTTTAAAAACAAAAGCATCCCTGAAATTACTGTACAGAGTTATTTCTGGGAAAATGAGAGGCAGGTATATGTGGCTAATTTTACTTTCAGGCGCAGTTGCTCCTGGGGCCAGCTGAAGAGCCCCTAGTGACTGACCAACACCTTGTAAACCACACACACACTTGACAGCACCAAAGGAACTGGATGTTTCTTTGAGGTGTTTTGTAACACTTACTGGGAGGATTAAGCCCATTGTCTGGGCACAGGTGAGTATCAATTATTTGGTATCAGATCATTACCTTGCTGAGAAAGATTTCCTGACTTGGAGTTCAGCCTTGGACAGGATGGCCTGGCTGGGAAGGGGAGGCTGTGCTTGGCAGCAGCTGCTGCATCAGGGGCCTTCGGGGCTGCTGCTCCAGAGCTTGGCGGTTGTCTTCAGGAAAGGCACTGAACTCCATCTGCTAAGCTTAATCTCCAGAACCTCTTCATTTGAGGACTAGTTGTGTGGCTGTTCTACTTCCCATCTGGTCATTATTGGGGGTTGAGGAAAGACTCCTCATGTTCTAATCTGTAGGTAAACCTTTTTACCATTAAATGGAGCTCTGACTACTACTTGGACTAAAGGAAGGGGATGGACATCATCTTCTTCCTGTTATGTTATTAATATCATATAAATACATATGTATTAATACCTTTAAACTGATTCAATCCAGTTAGTTAATGGTCCTCTCTAAGAAAAATAGCCAGTGTAGAAAATGGACCTCTTAGGCTGTAATTTCCTCAAATAGGTAAAAAGTGTTATTTAGAATAATATTCCCAGTGGAGAACTAGCTACAGCATGTCCTAAGCTCTACCTTCTGTTAATTAATTGCAAAAATCTTTTTTCACTATTTACAGAAAACATACATTATACATGGAAGAAATCAAGCTGTAAAAACTTTAATTTTTTCTTTCTGTATGCCCATTTTATAATGATACTCTATTAGCAGTGAGTACAAAAGTAGCATGTTTAATAAACTGCAACTTTGCCATATGGCACTTAATTTTTATACTAATGTTGTATGACCCTTGCTGAGTTTGAAAGTGAAAATGAAAGTGTTAGTCACTCAGTGGTATCTGACTCTTTGCAATCCCATGGACTGTAGCCCAACCAGACTCCTCTGGCCATAGAATTCTTCAGGCAAGAATACTGGAGTTGGCTGCCATTTCATTCTCTAGGGGATCTTCCTGACCCAAGGATAGAACCTGGGTCTCCTGCATGGCAGGTAGATTCTTTACCCTCTGAGCCACTAGTTTTGAATCCACAGTTGGGCCCTGACATTCATTAAACTCTAGAGAGACTATATACATTTTGGTGTCTGTGTGGTTTGGGATAATGAGGAAATTTCAGAAAAACTCAATTGTTAATATGTTTAGTTCAGTCACTGAGCCGTGTCTGACTCTGCAACCCCATGAATCGCAGCACACCAGGCCTCCCTGTCCATCACCAACTCCTGGAGTTCACCCAAACTCATATGCATCAAGTCGGTGATGCCATCCAGCCATCTCATCTTCTGTCATCCCCTTCTCTTCCTGCCCCTAGTCCGTCCTAGCATCAGGATCTTCTCCAATGAGTCAGCTCTTCACATGAGGTAGCCAAAGTACTGGAGTTTCAGCCTCAGCATCACTCCTTCCAATGAACACCCAGGACTGGTCTCCTTTAATATGGACTGGTTGGATCCCCTTGCAGTCCAAGAGACTCTGAAGAGTCTTCTCCAACCTCAGTTCGTCTCCCATATTAAAAAATTATTTTTCAAAGATCTTTAAAGGCACATTGAGCCTTAATTTGACATAGCACGTGGGATGAAAATACTTGCATTTTAGACCACATTCCTTCTCTTTTTTAGGATGAATGGATTTGTAATGTGACTTGGGAAAGGTGAGCACAGTTCAGTTCAGTTCAGTCACTCAGTCATGTCCAACTCTTTGTGACCCCATGAATCTCAGCACACCAGGCCTCCCTGTCCATCACCATCTCCCAGAGTTCACTCAGACTCACGTCCATCGAGCCATCTCATCCTCTGTCGTCCCCTTCTCCTCCTGCCCCCAATCCCTCCCAGCATCAGAGTCTTTTCCAAAGAGTCAACTCTTCACATGAGGTGGCCAAAGCACTGGAGTTTCAGCTTTATCATCATTCCTTCCAAAGAAATCCCAGGGCTGATCTCCTTCAAAATGGACTGTTGGATCTCCTTGCCGTCCGAGGGACGCTCAAGAGTCCTCTCCAACTCCACAGTTCAAAAACATCAATTCTATAGCACTAAGCCTTCTTCACAGTCCAACTCTCACATACATACATGACCACCGGCAAAACCATAGCCTTGACTAGACGGACTTTAGTCGGCAAAGTAATGTCTGCTTTTGAATATGCTATTCAGGTTGGTCATAACTTTTCTTCCAAGGAGTTAGCGTCTTTTAATTTCATAGCTGTAGTCACCATCTGCAGTGATTTTGGAGCCCCCCAAAATAAAGTCTGACACTGTCGACTGTTTCCCGATCTATTTCCTATGAAGTGATGGGACCGGATGCCATGATCTTCGTTTTCTGAATGTTGAGCTTTAAGCCAACTTTTTCACTCTCCTCTTTCACCTTCATCAAGAGGCCCTTTAGTTCCTCTTCACTTTCTGCCATAAGGGTAGTGTCATCTGCATATCTGAGGTTATTGATATTTCTCCCAGCAATCTTGATTCCAGCTTGTGTTTCTTCCAGCCCAGTGTTTCTCATGATGTACTCTGCATACAAGTTAAATAAGCAGGGTGACAATATACAGCCTTGACGTACTCCTTTTCCTATTTGGAACCAGTCTGTTGTCCATGTCCAGTTCTCAACTGCATATCTGAGGTTATTGATATTTCTCCCAGCAATCTTGATTCCAGCTTGTGTTTCTTCCAGCCCAGTGTTTCTCATGATGTACTCTGCATATAAGTTAAATAAGCAGGGTGACAATATACAGCCTTGACGTACTCCTTTTCCTATTTGGAACCAGTCTGTTGTTCCATGTCCAGTTCTAACTGTTGCTTCCTGACCTGCATATAGGTTTCTCAAGAGGCAGGTCAAGTGGTCTGCTATTCCCATATCTTTCAGAATTTTCCACAGCTTATTGTGATCCACACAGAAACATTGGTTAGAACTTAAGAAATCAACCCTGAATATTCATTGGAAGGACTGATGCTAAAACTCCAGTACTTTGGCCACCTGATGCAAAGAGCCAACTCATTAGAAAAGATCATGATGCTGGGGAAGATTGAGGGAAGGAGGAGAAGGGGGTGGCAGAGAATGAAGTGGTTGGACAGCATCATCGACTCAATGGACCTGAGTTTGAACAGACTCAGGTAGATGGTGAAGGACAGGGAAGCCTGGTCAGATGCAGTCCATGGGATTTCAAAGAGTTGGACACAACTGAGCAATCGAACAACAACAAATCCCAGATGATGGACGATTGGACCTTGAGCCTCATTATACGCTCATGGTAATACATTAGCGTCTAAATGCCACACCCACCAGTGTCGTGATAGTTCTGAGGCCAACCATGAAAGGCCAGAAAGTGGCCCAATTCCTAGAAATCTCTGCCACTTCTCAGAAATAGTTGGAATAATCCTCCTGCTCATTTCACAGGCTTGTGAAATTCCAAACCCATAAAAACTAACCACCCTGAATTTTGGGGCCACCTAAGATGGCCCACACTTTGTGGAGTGTGTTTCTCTCTAAATAAATCCACTTCCCACCTATCACTTTGTCTCCCACTGCATTCTTTCTGCGATAAGACATCAATAACCTGAGTTTCATTAAATGTCAAAACCAGATGTATGATCTCAGTTAAAAGACTAAGGGGTTCGAGTTCCAATCTGAGTTGCATGGTTTCCACAGGCACTAAATAAATAGCTGTTGAATGAATGATCAGGAACCTGTTTTGCTATTGTAAAACTAAATTTCTTGACAGGCACTTAAATATTCTCCTGGGTCTTTTAAAAGAAACCTCCTTTCCTCTTAACTTTATACCACATGCATTCCCAGGCGGCACTAGTAGTAAAGAACCCACTGCCAATGCAAGAGGCACAAGAGACTTGGGTTCATTTCCTGGTCAGGAAGATCCCCTGGAAAAGGGAATGGCTACCCACTCCAGCATTCTTCCCTGGCGAATCCCATGAACGGAGGAGCTTGGTGGACTACAGTCCCTGGGGTCGCAAAGAGTAGGACACGACTGAGGTGACTCAGCACACACGCAAGAATGCCTCCTCTACCTCCTCTAACATCACATATACACGTGAAAATAACCTGAGCAGAGAATCTGGCCATATGGATTTGGAAGTAAATGAGGTCCCGTGTTAATATACTGTAAAGTATATTAACTTTACAGATAATCCTGTAAAGTGAAGACTCAGGATGAGAACATCTCTCTGCCCTCTTTGGTTCTAGCCTAGGAGGCAGCACAGGGAGTAGTCAAGGGCCGTTGCTGTGGAATAAGGCAGACCAGGTTTAAATTCCATTTCTAATCCTCATTCCCAGTGTGACCTCGACCAAGCCACTTTATCTCTCTGAGTCTCAATGTTCTCCTGCATAAATTGCCCGGGTAAGGCTGTCAAGAGGGATTAAGGGGACAAGACGCAGAAAGCCCTCAACCTGTGAGCCTGGCACAGGACACTAATTAGCATCAATCATTTCCAGAATTATGATGGGATTCTTTTCATTCCAGAAGCTTCTCCGTGATCACAGTTGCAAAAGGGAGTGATAAACACGGTTAGGGAGTTAAGGTTGAGCTGTTTCTGGAAGGTTGTTTGGAAGGGAGTGAGAAACGACTAGAAATGTAAATTACTGTACTATCCTGTCCAGGGTCAAAGCACTGAAAAGATGGCAGTGCCCATTCCCACAGCCATGAGTCAAAATCAAAACAAAAATCAGGAACTTACCTGGTGGCCCAGTGGTTAAGAATCCACTTGCCGGTGCAGGGAACACTGCTTCGACCCCTGGTCCAGGAGGATTCCATGTGCCAAGGAGCAACTAACTCGTGTGCCACAGCTACTACGCACTCTACAGCCTGTGAGCTGCAGCTACTGAAGCCTGTGAGCCTAGAGACCTTGGGCCACAAAACGAGAAGCCAGAGCAACGAGAAGCCTGCACGTGCTCACCACTGCTAGACAAAGCCCGTGCACGGTGACAAAGACCTAGTGCAACCAAAAATAAAATTAATTAACTAAATTTTAAAAATTAAAAATATAAAGATCATGAATCACTAAATCTGAATATATGCTAAAATGAAAACAGCTTCTTTTGAGATTCTCTGATTGCATAACTCTAGATACATTCATTGAAGACTGCATAACTAGATACATTCATAGAAGACAAGCTTTTTATTTATCCAGCACCCCTTCTGTGTTCACTACCTCCAGGTCACCCAGCACCCATTGGATTCCAGGTTCAAAAATTCCTAGGATCTGAGTGCCAAGAGCTATTTCCCCCACCTGTAATATGATTAATGATAATACATGGCATTTCTACTGTCCCATCATTCTGTACTCTTCAGAATTCTTTGATGTATACTAATTTGCTTAAACTCCACATCTCCAGGATGTGGTTAGTAGCTCCATGGGCTTAAATCCAGAGACATTATGTGGTTGCCAGGGATCACCCTCTCATTCCCAGAATAACCAGAAAAGTATCTTCAGTCTCTGAATCTATCAAATCACAAGCCAAATGACCTTCATATTACCCTTTGTCCAGAAACCAAGCACTCACCTTTATTCATTCCATCCAACTTACCGCTCTGGATTCAGTTGCCACCTCCTCCTGGAAGCCCTCCCTCTCCTTCTGACTGGCCCAGCTCACTTCTTCCAAGCTGTTAAAATCCTGAGATCCTCATACCTTGCCCCCAGCATCATAAGACATCCTGAAACACTTCATTTCTTCATCTTCCTCCTACACTGGACTGGGCACCCAATGATCCGAAAAGGTGTGGGGATCATTTTTTAATTAAATGAGCCAATTTAATTAATAAATGGATCTTTCTCAAGATGAACTTAATATCCAGGGAGGACTTGTTTTATTGGAAATAGAGGCAACTCTGACCTAGTCCCAGGCAGATGGCAAAGACTTGAAAATGTTTTCTTGTGCCACCTCCATCCCATAAACACGACCCTCACCCTGATAACTGTGGGCCTCCAAATGCCACCATTTGAGAAGAATTTATTGTCTATTTTTTTAACTGATCTTATTCCTCTGTTAAGTCGCTCAGTTGTGTCTGACTCTTTGTAGCCCCATGGACTGTACACCAACCACCAGACTCCTCTGTCTATGGGATTTTCCAAGCAAGAATACTGGAGGGAGTTGCCATTTCCTTCTCCAGGAATTGAACCCAGGTCTTCTGCATCACAGGTGGATTCTTTACCGTCTGAGCTACCAGGGAAGGTGCTAGTCGGGACTAAAGTGAGGCCCATGCATGGTTACATGCCTAAGAGGGGAAGGGCTACTGAAAGATACTAGCTCCTACACTTATGACAGACCTACAACTATTAAGCGCTTTATGAAGGCTGAAATGCAGCAAACCTGCCTCTTTTCCCTTTGTCCCCAGGCCTCTGAGAGGACTTCAGGACTCAGAAGCACAAAATGAGGTCACGTTTCTCTTGAATAGCTCAGTTACAAGGACTTGAGACACTCACCCTCCTTAATTACAGGCTTCGGCCAGGCCCTGTCCCTGAGGGTGGCCAGGCCTCTGATCTGGGCGCCAAGCCTTTTGCACAAGCCTGCAGGCTCAGGGATGGGCCTCAGGCAGTCCCCCGTGCTAGGTGCCTGGTCAAGAAGGGTTCCAACCATCCCTAAGATGCTCTCATTGCACAGTTAAAACCGGAAGGCAGGTTTAGCCATTCTTTAGAAGGGTCAGAGAAAACCTGCTATCTTTAGCTAACACCTCCTTACATTGTGTTGAGCACTTTCACTGCATCCCCCGGGAGCCTCACCTACTCTAGGAGGGAAGGGCAATTAGCCACTAATGCCTAGTTACACAAGGAAACCAAAGCTGAAGACAGTAACTACATCTGCCTGGCTGCACCTTCTGGGTTTCCTTACAGGGCCTCCATCAGGGTCCAATCTCTGTCTGCAGAGGCCTGGGACAGCCCTTGGTCCTCTGTTCCTCTCCCGGCTCACCTAGACGTCTCATCTAGGAGCTGACCTTGCCTCAACCTCCAGGTTCCTCTCTGAGCATCCCTGTGGATTCTTTTTCTTCTTTTCTTTCTCTCTTCCTTTCTTCCTTTTTTCTGCCACACTGCAGCAGTATTTGGGCTTTTAGTTCCCCGACCAGGGATTGAACCAGCAGCCCCTACAATTGGAAGCACAGAGCCCTAACCATGGACCACCAAGAAAGTCCCTCTCTGTGGATTTCTAACAGACAAATTCAAACTCACTGTGTATAAAAAGTTCTCTCTATCTCCCCCACCTTCAGCTTGCTGTTCCCACAGTCTTCCCCATCTCAGACAACGGCAACCTCATTCTGCTACTTGCTGGGCCAAAAATGTTGGAATCATTCTTTTTTTT
>SJYC01071656.1:0-14133 GCA_006408675.1 Madoqua kirkii
TTTTCCTTATTAATATATGAATTCCCTATATATTTCAGAAGCAAGTCCTTTACCATATAAATGTCAACATTTTTCTCAGTATATATCTTGTCTTTTCACTCTCCTAATAATGTCTTTGATATACAGATGCTTAATTGTGACAAAACTGGTTCCAAATAGGGAAATGAGTACTTCAAGATTATATACTGTCACCCTGCTTATTTAACTTATATGCAGAGTATATCATGCGAAATGCCAGGCTTGATGAAGCACAAGCTGGAATCAAGATTGCTGGGAGAAATATCAATAACCTCAGATACACAGATGACACCATCCTTATGGCAGAAAGCAAAGAAGAACTAAAGAGCCTCTTGATGAAAGTGAAAGAGAGTGGAAAAAGTTGGCTTAAAGCTCAACATTCAGAAAACGAAGATATGGCCTCTGGTCCCATCACTTCATGGCAAATAGATGGGCAAACAATGGAAACAGTGGCTGACTTTATTTTTTTTGGTCCCTAAATCACTGCAGGTGGTGATTGCAGCCATGAAATTAAAAGCCACTTGCTCCTTGGAAGAAAAGCGATGACCAACCTGGACAACATATTACAAAGCAGAGACATTACTGTGCCAACAAAGGTCCATCTAGGCAAAGTTATGGTTTTTCCAGTAGTCATGTATCGATGTGAGAGTTGGACTATAAAGAAAGCTGAGTGCCGAAGAACTAATGCTTCTGAACTGTGGTGTTGGAGAAAACTCTTGAGAGTCCTTTGTACAGCAAGGAGATCCAATCAGTCCATCCTAAAGAAAATCAGTCCTGAATATTCATTGGAAGGACTGATGCTGAAGCTGAAACTCCAATACTTGGTCTACATCATGTGAAGAACTGACTCACTAGAAAAGACCCTGATGCTGGGAAAGATTGAAGGCAGGAGGAGAAGCGGATGACAGAGGAGGAGAAGGGGATGACAAAGGATGAGATAGTTGGATGGCATCACTGACTTGATGGACATGAGTTTGAGCAAGCTCTGGGAGTTGATAGTGAACAGGGAAGCCTGGTGTGCTGCAGTCCATGGGGTCGCAAACAGTTGGACATGACTGAACAACTGAACTGAACAATAACAAAGTCCAATTTCTCTAGTTTTTTTCTTTTATGTTTGTAAAGATCTCTTTCCCTACCTCAAATGTCATAAAGATATTCTTATTTCTTTTAAAAGTTTTATTGTTTCATCTTTGCCATTTAGATTTATAATATATCTCAAACTAAAATTTGCATGTGACGTAGTGGGTTAAGATATATATTTTTTCCATATGACTTTCCAGTTGACCCAGTACCATTTTATTAAAATCTCATCCAATTTCTGGTGAATTGCAAAGGAACCTTTGTTGAAAACCAAGTGATTTTACAGAAACACACACATATTTCTAGATACTTTACTCTCTTTTATGGTTGATTTCTCCTATGTCGAATGCTGTTACCTTTATTGTTCTCATCAATAAGGTGAAATTCCTTTTTGTAGCAGCAAACTGAAAACCTTATTCACTGGCCAAGAACTGGAGAAAGGAGAGCTCACTCTCTGAAGGCACTTTTTCCCAGATGACAAGTGGCAGCAAGCTTTTTATAGGCAAGGGTTTAGGAGGTTAAAACGGGGTGAGGGTGTATTGTCATCCTGATTCACTGAAATGGGTGACAGTTTCCCAAAGTGCAGTTCACACCTGTTTTCTGCCCTTGTATGGTCCTTCAGCATCTGAGTCGGAAGTGAGTTTGACACTCATGGTGCAGGCAGTGGAGATCTTATTACAATGAGATGGTAATAAGCTATAGAACAGCTCTTGTTCCAGTTTTAAAGCTCAGCCAGCTTGTGCTAGTTTCTTGTGGTTAAGGCCTCTTACTATCATGTAAACAGGAGATAGAGTCAGTTTTGATTCTCCAGGTTTGCCTGGAGGGAGGTTTTTATTAGAATGAGGGGCTGGGGTGTGTGCCCTTCAGCAAGGGCACCTTGTGAAGACAGGTGGACTTGTACCATGCATAGTTTAGGTGCAGAGTAAAACCCTGGGGTTGTGCCCCTGAGTGACAGTGCCACACTTTGTGAATTACTGTGGCTTTAAAGTAAGTCCTGAAACCTGGAGATGTAAGACTTTTAAATTTGTTGTTCTCTAAAGCCTAGTCTAGGTTTTATGCATTTCCGTGTAAAGGTGATCTTCAGCAAGGGCACCTTGCTGAAGACAGGTGGACTTGTACCATGCATAGTTTAGGTGCAGAGTAAAACCCTGGGGTTGTGCCCCTGAGTGACAGTGCCACACTTTGTGAATTACTGTGGCTTTAAAGTAAGTCCTGAAACCTGGAGATGTAAGACTTTTAAATTTGTTGTTCTCTAAAGCCTAGTCTAGGTTTTATGCATTTCCGTGTAAAGGTGAAAATATTTTGTCAGTTTACACACACACACACACACACACATAACTTGCTGGGATTGATTGCAATGGTGTTGAATCTACAAATTAGTTTGTGGAGAAGACTAGGAAGAAGATGCGATTTAAAATATTGCATCTTTCAATCTTTAAATATGGTTTATCTCTGCATTATAAGGTTGTCTTTAATTTCTCTCAATCATATTTGACAGTTTTAACTATGGAGCTTGCACATATTTTAATTAGATTTATTCCTAGATAATAGACTTTTTGATGCTATTGTAAAAGATATTGTTTTAAGGTGTAATTGTTCAGTTGTTTTCTTATGCTTTTATTTAATCCTTCGGGCACCTTGTATTATAATGCTACTTTGAGAAGATTTTCTCTTTTCTAATCTTTGCTAGCTTCAGTTTGCTTTTGTCTCACAGTCTCATTGTTTGTTTGTTTATTTTTACTCTGGATTTTTAAATTTTGGAGTGTAAATGCTCTTGCATATCTTCAAAATTTTCTTTCATTGTTTTGAATTCATATTGATGCATTTGGGTACAGTTTTCTTTACACTGATTGTTGTTTCATGGACAGTTTTCATTAGTTAAATATTTTCATTATTAAATCCTATTTTATTCTTGCAGTCACTTTGATGTAGCCTGCCAAATTCTGTTCATTGTTAAATGTCTTAGATTTTCCTTGCTTAGCTTTGGTGTTGCGGTGAAGAAGGTGTAGGAGGTGTTTTGGTTCTTTCTGTGTTATTTATGTGTGTTTCAAGTGTATGTCTCCTGTCAGACATAGTTTCATTAATAGACGATGCCTTTGGGGATGCAAGCGATGGGTTTGTCATGACTTATGATTTTGTGATATTCTCATTTTAGTAGAAAAAGGCCCATAATCTTGGGTTTGACCAATGATCTCAGAATATGTTTTTCCTGTACATGGATATGCTTCTTTACTGACTGCCACATACACTAATTACAAAGTTAGATGTCAGGGAATGTTTAACAGGAGGATTCCTACATGCTATTTCTCATAAATCCTCTGTTCCTTATCAGTTTCTGGCAACAGAAACGAGTGGAGAGCGGCATGCCACTCCCAGGACTGAGGGCATAGGATGAGACAGGCTTGAATCTCCTTCAGTGAACATTCTACTTACGACAAAACTGCTTAGTCTCAACCCTCTTTCTTGAGATATGGGTTGTCTCCTGATCTTGTGACCATTATTAATCCCTTATTCCCTTGGTAATGTTTGCTGTATGTTTGGTTTTCTGATCTTTATCATTGTCGAAAGAAATTTCTTGTACAACAGCCTATATATACTCACAGAAAGATCATTAAAGCACCCTTTCTCCACCAGAGGCTTGGGTCCCTGTGTCTTTCTCTCTCCCTCTCTCTCTCTCTCTCTTTACCCTTCTCTGGCTAATTATCTGGAGCATAAAAACCCGCCGAGCTCATTCTCCTGCTCGGACTTCCAAGACTCCTCGAGAGGGTGCCCTGTGTCTTTGTGAGCAGTGCAAGCCCTGTTCAAGGGTTTTATTGGTTCTCTGTGTAAACCAGGGAATATTAGCTTCTTTCTCTCTTTCACTTCCTTATCATCAACTCTGGACTGCCAGGTTCTGGTCTATTAAAGGTCACAACAGTTAGATAATGTCAAATTTAGGAATAACATTTTTCCCAGTTTTAGAACTTAAATCATTACAAGAATCTATTCTTCTTATTTCTTTTCAGGCTTTATTGTGAATCTCTAGTGATATATAAATGTCTTCATTGTCCACTCCATCTGTATTCAATTCTTTGTTTCTGTTCTTTCTGAGATGGTTATTGGACTGCATTTACTTAAAGTTCCTCGTCCTCTCTAAGATAGAAAATATTTTGCATTTCTGTACAAGAGGTTACTTTCACTAATGACTTTCAGAGCACTTTATATGCATTGTATGGTGAACAGTTTAATTAGAAACGATACTCAACAATTAAGATTCTTTCCATATAACTTTAATTTTGCTTTTCTATTGGCTACTAGGAATAGAAGATGAAACTTAAGGGAAGGCTGAAAGATTAATCCTAGTGTTTTATCATTTATGCTTCTTCAGGGATCAGACATTTTGGAGAAATTATTTGAAAGTGTTGAAGATTAACCAGAAAGAAAATGTCCAGATAGTGAGGAAGCCCAACTCACATGGATGTATCTCGATACCATTGCCAGAGTCTGAGAGGGTAAGAGATTAGCTCCATATTATGGAAAACAGTTTCAACTCTGAGGCTCAGTTAGTATTGTGTCTATTACTTGCAGCTGTTCACAGAGATAAACATTTTTTCTTGTAGGTCCCTCAGTAGCTTGGATAAAGTTCATGTTGATTAGGTTCGTCTTCAGTAGACCAAAGCCTGTCTGTGATGGCCATGTTCCCCTAGGGGGCAGCAGAGTAGCAGTTGGCATCTACTCGGTGGAGTCTGGAGGAATCCTGGGATCCAGCCTGTAAGAAAGACCAGAAGACAAAAGCAGAAAAGTGTCAGGATGTCAGGATCAAGAAAATATATACAAGTATGCTCTCGAGGCAGAACTGGAACTGAGCTAGAAATGGGAGGTTGGTTTCTAGCCGTTAAATAGAGAAAGTAATGTGCACATTCTCAGCCCATGCACAAGCCCTTGAGGGATCCATGAGTTCTCCACTCAGTATGGTACTAAGATACATAAACAAGTCATTAAAGTACAGTGTGTTGAGTGCCTTGAAGACATACCCAAAGTACTATAGGATTTCAAGGACAATGAGTACAGGAGAAGGGTGGTGAGGAGGGCTTTACTTCACATGTGGGTGACTTTGTTTCCAGGTCTTGGAGAATGAGTAGTAAGAAAAGAGCAGGGAGCTGTTAAAGTATATATTGTACATGTGGGAAGTGGAGAGCTATTAGGTTGAGCTGTAACCTAACATCCTATGGACGTAGGAAAGACGAGATGGTCTTTGCCATCTGTGCATCTGCCCTTGAGAGCATATTGTCTCTGTTAATATACTCTGAAGATAAGATCCAAAAACCCTAGTTCATAGATCTTTGGGGTTCTTAAGAGAATGAAGCCTAACTTGATTTGTAGGAAATTGGACTGGTTTTATTACTTGGTTGAAGCCCAAAAGCCCCAAGAGAAATAAGCCACATGAGCCCTCCCTTGGCTACAATATTTCAAGGCTAGGGCGCAGGGGTGGGGAGGAGGGACTTCACCAGGAAAGATAAGGTAGGTCAACTTGATATTCAATCTTCTGTTCATTGTTCTCTTGCAGATTCTCTTTGAGAGGGCTAGACATCATGAAATTATAGGACTGAAGTACTAAAGGATCCAGGTTTTGAAGATGTCTTGACAGTTGGATATTTCCCCTCACTTAGTATCAATATATAAGTTATGTCCAGAGAAATATAGGCCTCAAATATCAACTAGTGGAGAGGTAGCACACATCCTGGGAAAAGCAAGTGTGGGTTGTCACTGGTTAGCTGGTTTGATATTTGATATGATGTGGGGTAGGTGTGATGGCCTTCCCAGGCAGTGCTAGTGGTAAAGAACCCACCTGCTGATGCAGGAGACATGAGAGATGTGGGTTCAATCCCTGGCTTGGGAAGATCCCCTGGATGGGGGCATGGCAACTCACTCCAGTATTCTTGCCTAGAGAATCCCATGGACAGAGAAGCCTGGAGAGCTACAGTCCTTGGGTCTCAAAGAGTAGGACACGACTGAAGTGACTTAGCGCACATAGGGTAGGGAGTGGTACCATCCCAGTGCCTAAGTGAAGGCTCCTAGAACCTCTCCTCAATTCCACTGGCAACCTATTTAGATTATTTTAGTGTCTGGACAGAATGAGCACTTGGTCAGTAGTTGTCAAATAAACAGATAGATGAAGTCATCAGTCAGGCAGCTGGACTACATGAAAACAGACATTTTGTGAGAGTTCCTAGTCCTGAATTTGCTGCTCTCTAGCTCTTGCCTAAGAAAATTGGAGAACATTGAAACCTATGAAAGAAAGTCATGGAGACATACTAATTGTTTGCTAATGCAGAACCTCCCAACCAGTGTACTGGGAAGAGTTTCACGGGTGAGCAGTAAGCAGCTTATAGCTGATGAGGCTCTGACACAGCTAAGGCCCTTTGGCCAGTTCCTCAGGATAAAACAGCCTCCTCAGAGACTCTTCAGAGGGTAGATGGAGAAGAATTGGAAGGTGTGCCCCCATGGCAACTCATAAACTCAAAGAATGAAAGCTGGCATTCTCTGTTCTGATAAGAGGCCCCGAGTGTCTAGGAGGTGCTCTCCCACCTAGATTTCCATCCCAGCTGCCAAGTACCGAATGTGGGGATGACCATTTTGAAAAAGAAACATGTGATGAGACAGAAGTTCCTATTCCAGCTGATCAGAAAACATTGCTGATGTAGCTCAAGGTGCAGCTGGTAAGGGTTTGTGGAGGGCTGACTGTAAGCTCCTGGTGATAACACTTTTCCAATCTGTCTTTATTAATAGAGGAGGCTTTTGTCAATTTTGTGGCCAAAGTACCCTTCACGTGGAGTCAGAACTAGCTCCAGAGGACTATTTTAACAATATATGTACCATCTGCAAGTTAAAGCATTATCACTGTTTTGAAATATTTGATATGAAAAAATTTCATTGCATTCAAACCCTACTTACAAGTCACATGAAAAATCACCATTACATCTGTTAATTAAAGTTAAGGAAGAGTTGTTTTTAAAATGTAATTTCCACAGTTTTAAATATTTAGAAGATCATAAAAAAGTGGCCTTAAATTTTTTATCATCTACTTTTGTGAATTGTTTCTCGTCAATGTTGTCTATAGACAATTTGAAGAGCTCATCATTAAGTCTTGTCAGGAATCAGCCATTTCAAGAACAAGACCTGAAATAAAAATTTTATCGACAAATTTTGTCTTCAACAAATTTCAACTTTCTTTTCAAATTTTTGAATTATTTTATTCATACATTTTATCAAATCTGATGATTAGTATTTCCCCTAATGTGATTTTATTTATCTTATATATTTTAAAAATCTAACAATTTTTTTTTAACCAAACCCTCTAAAGAATCTCCAAAACAACTCAGTTTTCTTTAGTGTGCCCATACAAATATTATCACTTAGTCTGAGTACCAGGATGTGCACAACCACCCCTCCATACACACAAAAAAGGACGAAAACATGATTTAAGTCTCTGAGAATAATTGGGACAATTATCTTAAAATTTTTTTCATCCTCTTGAGAATTGCCTTTAGGTGGGTCTTATGATTTAAATCTTTATACTTGGTTTTTATCAAAGATCAGAAAATTGCTACATTTTGGTGTTTTAGATATTGCTTATTAAGTTACCCAGATGCATGTGATAGGAATCTTTTTGAATGTCTTTCTCCTCATGGACCAGAATGATCTGATATACACACGTCTGATCATTGCTTAAGACTATGCGACCTACTGGATTTCCTTCCTACATGGCTTCCAGGACAGTAATTCTCGACTGCAGCGACAATTACTGTTAAGACATAACAGAACTATTGCAGTGTGATATTAAAATAGAATAAATTATGCAAACAGGCAAGAGTTAAAATCCCCTTTCGTTGCAAAGAACTTGATGTTCTCTAAAGATAAACAGTTAATCACCCAGGTTTTGCAGTTTTTTTACTGTAGTATTAATCACCAAAATTGATCTAGGTAACAGATTTTCTTTCCTGTTTTTTCTCCCAACATTTTAAATAATATCTTTGCTGGTGTGTACACATCATTTTTGCCTGATAAGCCTGATATAATTCTCAGTAGGAATATACACCACTCCTCTGCTCTCAATGTATAAAAAGTCAGGCAACTTAGGGTCTGTCCAACTCAACTGCTGCTGATGATCTATGAAGCCTGAAATTATCTGAAATATTGTGATCTCCTTTAGCATCATTTCTTCTCTAAGAAGGAATATGATCAAGCCCTGGGAAGTAAAGAAATCAAAAGTTGTGTCTCTTGATGCACATGGGAAAGCATTTAAAAATGATTTTTATCAGTGTGAGTCAAGTTACCTATCTGAGATGTACTAAAGGCATCACACTGTCAGATTGTCTCTTCCACAGTGTCCTTTATTATGGGAATATCACAATATTTTCCCATATCTGTGAGCCAGCTTTGTCTTTTCTATGTTGTTCACAGAACCACTGGTTCCTCATGTCTTTCCCCTTCTAAACTGTGTCCAGTATACCTGTCCTTTTTCTGTGTGTAATATTTATAAAGAGTTCTTAATTTTTGAGGAGGAATAAAAATCAAGTGCTCTTACCTAGGTATATTTCTCAGAATTATGTTTGTTTCCGATAAGTGCACTAGTGTTTCCTTCAAATCTAAATTAAATAAACTATATTTTATTTTATTTCTCACATGTATCTACCTGAGCTCTTCTGTCAGATTACATTCTCTTTGAGGGCAAAGCTTGTATCTGTTAAACATCTAGAAGCAAATTAACCTAGTATATTCTAATGAATACAATAGTTTCCTGCCCCTTTCAGCCCTGTTGTCCCTAAGGAAACATTATTTTAAATAAGTTTCGGCAAGTCAGAACTCACTGGTCTGGGAATCAGAAGAACACTGAATTCTCAAATCTGACATCTACTTGTCCTGATTTTTAGCATATTTTTTTCATTTTCCAGTATTGTTTTTCTTTTGTCTGTAAAACTAAGGGATTTGGCTAGACATTCTCTAAAATTTCTATTATTCTGTGATTCTGATTAAACTATATAGTGTTGTGGAAGTACATTATTATAGATCTTAAATATATATCTCATTTATCCTGGATTAAGATGAAAATTGAAGTCTAAGACGGTAAGTTGTTTTTTTTTTGGTTTGTTTCAGGCCTGAGGGCCTGATAAGCTGTTGACAAGTGCTTTTGAGAAGGGAAGATGGAGTAATTACTGACTTATGTTTAAATAGACAAAGGAAAAGGTTGGTAAATGTTTCTAAATCCTCATTTATCACAAAATTAGAGTAAATCTGTACGTTCCTGTGTTTAGTTATTTAAAAAACAATGGAGTTTATGTCTCAGTTTACTAAAAGGGTGAGGGAAATTTTCTTACAACATTACAGTTTTTAATCATTCCAAAGGCAGTTGGCTTATACATTTGAGATTATATTTATTATAATTAAGTTCATTTGATAAAAATGTTGTATAAAACTGTATTTATTTAAAATAATGAACTACCATGGGAGATTATACATGGTAAAAACTGTGATAATTAACTTGCTATGACCTCACTAATTTTCCTTAATTAGCTCAACTAGTACCAAAAGCATATTTTTAGAATGAGAACAAAACTTAGACGCTATTCCCAATAAATAGTCATCTTATAAGTAAAATAAATATCTTTAACAGATCAACTTTAAAACATTAGATAGAATATTGTTACAGTTGTTACTAAAAAATCTAATAGTCATCTCAACCTATCGTTGAAAATGGAGCAAACTAATACTGCTTTTTTTTTTTACTAAAAGTCTCTGATTTGATCACATATGATCAAAAGGTGGAGCACCTTTTCACATGCTATTTGTCATTTGTATATCTTAGTTGGTGTCTATTAAGGTCTTTGGTCCATTTTTAATTGGTTGGTTTGTTTCCTTATTGTTGAGTTTTAAAGTTCTTTGTGTATTATGGATAAGAGTCCTTTATCAGATATGACTTTTTGCAAATATGTTCTCCTAGTTTGTGGTTTTTCTCTTCATTCTCTTGACAGTGTCTTACACAGAGCAGAAAAAATTGATTTTAATGAAATTCAGCTCATCGATTCTTTCATGGATAGTACTTTTGGGGTCATACTTAAAAAGTCATCATAAATTCAAGTCTATTTAGATTTTCTCCTGTTATTATCATCTGGGATTTTTATGTTTTGCCTTTAACATTTAGGTCTGTGATCCATTTTGAGTTATTTTTTATGAAGGGTGTAATGTCTGTGTCTAGATTCATTTTTTTTTTTTTTTGCATGTGGTTGTTCAGTTCCAACATCATTTGTTGAAAGGCTATCTTTATCCATTGTATTGCCTTTATTCTTGTCAAAGATCAGTTGACTCTTTTTGGGTCTATTCCTAAGCACTCTATTCTGTGCCATTGAACTTTTTGTCTGATGCAAATTTAAGCAACAATAAGACACCGGAATTTCTTTAGAAGGAATGATGCTAAGGCTGAAACTCCAGTACTTTGGCCACCTCATGCGAAGAGTTGACTCATTGGAAAAGACTCTGATGCTGGGAGGGACTGGGGGCAGGAGGAGAAGGAGATGACAGAGGATGAGATGGTGGGATTGCATCACTGACTCATGGACGTGAGTCAGTGAACTCCGGGAGTTGGTGATGGACAGGGAGGCCTGGTGTGCTGCAATTCATGGGGTCGCAAAGAGTCAGACACGACTGAGCGACTGAACTGAACTGATACACCTATTAAAATGCCTCAGATCCAAAACAGTGACAGCACCAAAAACTGGCAAAGATGTGAAACAACAGGAATTCTCCTTCACTACGGGTAGGAAGGCAAAATGGTGTAGCTATCTGGGAGAATGGTTAGATGGCTTCTTGCAAAATAAAAATACCATATGGTATAGCAATTGTACTATTGTATTTACTCAAAGGAGCAGAAAACTAATATTCACACAAAACCTGCACATGGATATTTGTGGTAGTTTTATTTATAATGACCAAAATTTGGAAGCTACCAAGATGTGTTTCTATAGGTGATTGGATAAACAGATTGTGGTACATCCAAATAATGGAATATTATTCAGTACTAAAAGAAATGAACTGGAAAGCCATAAACAGACATGGAGGAAACTTAAATGCATTTACTATGTGAAACAAGCCAATCTGAAAGTGCTTTATATTGTATAATTCTAACTAAGTCGTGTTGGAAAAGGCAAAACCATGGAGACAGTAAAAACTGTGGAAACAGTGGTTGCCAGTGGTTGGTGGGGAGGGAGGAATAAATAAATAGAGCATAGAGGATTTTTACAGTAGTATAGATACTGTCATGGTAGATATGTGTTTATTATATGCTTATTCAGAGCTGTAGAATGCATACTACCAAGAGTGAACCCTATTGTTACATATGGATTTTGGGTGGAAATGGTGACTTTGTGTAGATTCAATGGCTGTAACAGAGGTACCACTGAAGTGAGGGAAGTTGATAATGGGATAGACTACATATGCATGTGTGGAGGGGGCAGGGAATATATGGATATCTCTCTATCTTATTTTTAATTTTACTGTGAACCAAAACTACACTCTAAATTTTAGAAAAGCCTCTTACATCCAGAATATCTTTAATGAATTTATTACATTTCTAGAAAAGTCAAACAAATCAAAACAACTGTTTATACAAACCTCCTTCCTCTATGCTCAACTGTAGGAAAACAATATTGATGTGACTCTTGGCACAAGAGAAATAGTGTTGTTCTCCTTGTCTCCTCTTCAGGCCATGCTGGGTGCTGGTTGGTAGCTACTCTAACCCCCACAATTCAAGAAAATGGTTAAATATTATTGGACAGCTTGGGTTGCTCTGGGTCTAGAAATAGAACATTCCCTCCTGTTGTCATGGGCTTGTATTTTAACTTCAGCTGGGTGGTGGGTAACAAGCTGAAAAAGGAATAGAAATCTTAGGTAAACTGTGACCGAGTATATGAAATGTATAGCTATAATTATATGCCACTTCACTTGAACTAAAGGTGTTAAAGATGAACTTATATAAAAAGTTATATTTTCTCACACTAATTTATAGTGTCAGTCACTGTAAATTTAAAATGTATTGCCATCTAAAGTAGGGCTGTTGATAGACTGACTTAATATTTTTTGTTCAAAAGTTTAAATAGATTGCAATCTCCATATCATATTGGCATATACAATTGGCATATGAGTAGAAATGTGCTTGGGGTTCCCAGGTGCTGCTAGTGGTAAAGAACCCACCTGCCAATGGAAAAGACATAAGGGATGCTGGTTTGATCCCTGGGTTGGGAAGATCCCCTGGAGAAGGAAATGGCAACCGACCTCAGTATTCTTGCCTGGAGATTCCATGGACAGAGGAGCCTCACGGGCTACAGTCCATAGGGCCACAAAGAGTTGAACACAACTTAGCATGCATGCGCATAGTGCTTGGGTTGAACTTCCACTCAAGCCATTAATTTTCCCACTGCAGCAAATCTCAAGCTCCCTGTTATCTTTCAGTTATTCTAGACACATCAGAAAATAACTTCCCCCTCGATCTGAAACACCAGCATTGTACTCATGGAACCCAAAACTTCATCTTTGGAGTAGAAACCTTTCAGTGAGGTTGCAAGGGCTCTTTCCTGTAATCTCCCCTTTTCTCATCAATTTCCTTTTTAAGAGAATCACTACATTAATAACTCATGACCCTAATCATTAACTCCAATTTTTGGATCAGCATACATAACACAAGCAAAGTCCGAATCACCTCTCTGAGACTTTTGATCATCAGGCTGAGAGAAGGGTCAATGACTCTCTATGGGCTAAAAGGTTAGGATGTTGAATGTCATTGATGTTGGAAGACATGTTTTCCAAATGTGGAGAAGGGTGAAAACTATCAAAAGAGAATAATGAAGCCATTTTTAGAGAGAAGAAGTGAAGGGAGTGGGGAGGGCATTCTGAGGAGTCTCATGTACCATTCCAGGTGTACCTGAAGCCAGTTGTGGCTTTGCTGTTGAGTTATTTCACAGGATACTTATGTATTCCCCCCGTATATTCTCATTTTACTTCAGACTGCTGGGATTTTGTCACTTATGCCAAAGGATCCAACACACACAGCTTCTTTTATTGCCCTGTGTCCTGGTTATCAACAGTGCCTAATGAAGCTAGACTGAAATTCCATATTCTAGAAAATTATATAATATCTGTGGTTTCTTCAGGATGGACTTGAGTTTGAAGCTGAAAATTAAGGAAGATGGTCTACCAATAGCTTTCTATTTATCAGTTCAAAATCTGGATATTGAGTTAACTTGGAATAGTGGATATAAATATTCAAGGCATAAGAAGAAATATGGATGTGAGTCTATGTGTCATATAGAGTTGCATATTGCTTTATGGGTGAGAAAAATTAAGGAAAAACACCCTAGAGGTAGAACTTCTCTTCGGTTCAGTTCAGTCATTCAGTCGTGTCCAACTCTTTGCGACCCCATGAATCACAGCACACCAGACCTCCCTGTCCATCACCAACACCTGGGTTCACTCAGACTCACGTCCATTGAGTCAGCAATGCAATTCCGCCATCATATCCTCTGTCGTCCCCTTCTCCTGCCCCCAATCTCTCCCAGCATCAGAGTCTTTTCCAGTGAGTCAACTCTTCACATCAAGTGGCCAAAGTACTGGAGTTTCAGCTTTAGCATCATTCCTTCCAAGGAAATCCCAGGGCTGATCTCCTTCTGAATGGACTGGTTGGATCTTCTTGCAGTCCAAAGGACTCTCAAGAGTCTTCTCCAACACTACAGTTCAAAAGCATCAATTTTTCGGTGCTCAGCCTTCTTTACAGTCCAACTCTCACATCCATACATGACCACTGGAAAAACCATAGCCTTGACTAGATGGACCTTAGTCGGCAAAGTAATGTCTCTGCTTTTGAATATGCTACCTAGGTTGGTCATAACTTTTCTTCCAAGGAGTAAGCATCTTTTAATTTCATGGCTGCAGTCACCATCTGCAGTGATTTTAGAGTCCCCCAAAATAAAGTCTGATACTGTTTCCACTGTTTCCCCATCTATTTCC
>SJYC01071658.1:0-74895 GCA_006408675.1 Madoqua kirkii
GAAGAATTGATGCTTTTGAACTGTGGTATTGGAGAAGACACTTGAGAGTCCCTTGGACTGCAAGGAGATCCAACCATCCATTCTAAAGGAGATCAGTCCTGGGTGTTCACTGGAAGAACTGATGCTAAAGCTGAAACTCCAAAACTTTAGCCACCTCATGTGAAGTGTTGACTCATTGGAAAAGACTGATGCTGGGAGAGATTGAGGGGAGGAGGAGAATGGGACGACAGAGAATGAGATGGTTGGATGGCATCACCAACTTGATGGACATGGTTTTGGGTGAACTCCGGGAGTTGGTGATGGCCGGGGAGGCCTGACATGCTGCAGTTCATGGGGTCGCAAAGAGTCAGACACAACTGAGCAACTGAACTGAACTGAATTGAATGGCAAGTGTTGTGTAGGAATTAATCTTGGAGAAGACCTGAAAGGTAGTTTGGATCCAGGTAATAGAAAGGTCTTGAATGTCACACGATGGATTTTGCATTTTGAAGCATTTGGGTTTTTGAAATTATGAGTAAAAATAATGAAAATTTATGAAATCAGAAGTTCTCCCCATTCTCATTCACTGTAGATAGTGGGGATGTGGTTATGTAAGACATCATCTTGGAGTTGCTACCAGGACTCTTGGGTTTTGAGTCTGGTTCTGCTCCACTACATGAGTCTTATCAAGTGCCCTCCTTGCCTCTCTGTAAAATAATAAATTTTACAGGTATGCATAGATGGACTCTAACGTATTTCCTTTTCTAAAAATTCTGAGAGGAAAAGAGCATGTAATGGGTGCAGTATTAGGAGCAAGAATTATTTATCCCAAAGACACTATTATTCTTAAGGATCTACTTTTCTATTATTCTTAAGGATCTGCTCTCACTATAGCCTACTTCAAAAATCTATCAGAATGTAAAGAAATGCTGAGTTTTGTGATTTCCCCCCCAAATATTTTCTTGGGCATGCAATAGGAGAGCCTAAAGCTTGGTAGATCCTAGGTTGTAACCTGTAATCCCATACTCAAGTGTTTTGATTCCTCAATGCTGAATGAAGGCAGGCTTTGCTGAGCCATGGCAGTTATCAACAAGTCTCCTCCCCAAGGATATCCATGTCTGGCTGAGCCATTATGATTAATATTTGTAATCATGGCCCTAAGGCACTGGAGAAATCTCAGTATGCCCTCTGAATTACCAGAGGAAGATAGAATTATAGTCTAACTCAGGTTTCTTGTTGGCAGCATATGTTATTGTATTTCAATGTTTTGAAAATTGGGATTAGAAGTTTACTGTGGAGGGATTCTTGTGTAACCGGGGGTATGGGATTAACCTGCACAGCTCCTTCCTTAGCCACTCTAAATACTAGTTTTCTAGGTTCATTTTCATGTCTGAGAATTATTTTCAGTCTGAGAATAGAAGACTATTATTCTCAAAGAGAGAGTTATCTCTCAGGAGAATCTGGACTATTGAAAAAGAAAAAGGTAGTAAATATTGCCCTATAACACAGGTTGCAGATAAACTAAGCACAGTGTGGGCTTTTAAAATATTCTATGAATAGAGTGCTATAAAGTATTTTCGGCTTTGAAACCCTCTCTAGTAGAGGGTTATAGAAGAAAACCCTTATAGAAGAAAAATATTTTTCTTCTTCGTCTTTATAAAAATGATTATGTTCACAGCTTCTTATCAATAAAGGGCCTCTCTACCTTTGGGGACTCTGCATCTTGGCAGACTGTTGGAAAGAAGCTAAAAAGCAACCCTAGGATGTCCTCAGTGGGTTTGTTTGGAGATATAGAAGCTGTGTAGCCTGTTCATGGAACAGTTTTGATTTGGAGGCCAAAGGGATATCAGGGAGGCAAGAAAATTCAGTCTGAGTAGCAAAGCAGCAGGCGAATATTAATCTTTGGTAGGTCCAGGCTACTTCCACTCTATTCCGGAAGAAAAAACAAAACAGATATGGAAATACAAACAGAACGGTAAAGTCAGTGGGGGAAGTGGTTAGAAGAGGAGGCATACACCTGGAAAGTTACTGCAGCAACTAGGAAGAGAACCCCAAATTGTGACCATTACACGGTTTTCGCAAACACTCCTCTTTTCTCCTTTCTGCTTTTGAATAAAACCATACCCAGCTCGGAGACCCCGGTTTCCTCTAAGGCTTCCGTAATCCCGTCTGGAAAATCGTATTGGATTGATACACAATCCCAATCCAATCCATTTGCTAGTTTGCAAAGGAAAATCCGGTCCAGCGTTTATTTTTAGCAGCGCTCCCTGTGACCGAACGCTACAGCTCTTCAGCGGGGATAACTAAGGACCGTACTGGGGAGAGAGGCAAAGAAGGGCGGGGGAGCGGGAGGCGGCGAAAAGGGGAGGGGGGACGCCCTGCGCATGCGTGCCAGCGCCCATGCAAATCTGCTGTACATACAGAGAGCAAGTGGGATGATCTGTCACTACACCTGCAGCACCACGTTCCGAGGACAGCTCCTGCTTGCTGCTTCCAGACCCAGGTAAAAAAGCAAACAAACAAACTGAGCGGGCACCGTGCATGCATATGAATACCAGGGCGCAACCTATCCCCTGTAGAGGCAATCTGCTGCTGCTGCTAAGTGTCCTTTGGTGGCTGATTGCAGTTTCAAGGTTTAAGAAATCCCATCTTTCAGGAAGCCTGAGGGGAAGAAAGGAAGTACGGGCGAAATCATCAGATTGGCTTCCCGGGTTTGGGAATCTGAAGCGGGCCCGCATCTTCCGGCCAACTTCCATTGAACTTCCCAGCACTCGAAAGGGACCGAAATGGAGAGCAAAGGTATGTGGCTGTCCCCATCGGGGGACTTCCCACGGCATGTGCGGTGGCCAGGGCAGTCCTCAGCGAGGGGACTGCAGTGCTTGGGGAGCGAGCATCATACTAGGTCGACAGGAGGAGATGCTATGTCCGTTGCAGCACCAGGGAAGTGTGGCAGGAAGGCGACTTCTTTTTAACTCCCACAGCTTGGAAGACAGTGTTTAATACTCCATCAGTTGCGTAGTGAAGTGTGATGAGTTTTTTTCTTTTCTTTTTAGGTAGTGGGGTGGGAAGAGTCTTTGGACGGTGGGGGAGGCGAGATGTGTTGATAAAGCAATTTCTTTTCTGTAGAATGGATTGGATGGGTTCACATAAATATATTTCATTTACCTTAGGATTGCTGCCAGGCACGTTTGTATCTGATATCCAATAATGCATTGCTATAGAAAAAAAAATGTTTGGATTTCTCCACCCCCACCCCACGAAGATGGTATTTCTGGGTGTGTATGACCACATCCCACTGCATTTTGAATATATATCAGCAGAGAAACTGGGTCTATTTGAAACAATGTGCGTTAGAACTGACCTCTAAGAAGAACAGTGTATCGGAGTACTGCTTGGCTCCAGGCATGATGCATATACTAGTTCTGGATATGTATATATTAATATTTTCCTATAAGCAAATATGCATAATGTATACATACTAATTGGTAAATGAACTGTAAAAATCAACTTCTGATAGCATATTTAACTCACATAAACAAAATGACTATTAAAATTGTAGGATTGGATAGCCTTTGGGTTTAACTCCATCTATGCAGGTCTCTTCCTCCTCCACCTCCTCCTCCTCTTTAAAATGCCCACTAGCTTGCAAGAGTCTTGAGTGATGTGGTCAGATATCCAGTAGGAATACTGGATGTATTTAATCGTGGTGAAATCAGAAAAAATGATGTCAACTTTTTTGAAACTATATTCATTACCCAGAACTCGAGAAGCTATATTTGAAACAAGGTTTTATTTTTAAACCAAGAATGTCAGTCACTGTGGTAATGTGCTCAGGATCAGGGAGTGATGGTGGGTTACCTATTTCTGGGCTGATTAGTAAAACTGAAGTGTCAAGTGACAGCAGGTACATGTTCAATAAAGTATTTAATTATAAGAGTTAAGTATTTCAACTTAGGTAAGCATTTCCAGTGTGAAAATAACTGAATCAACATAGGTTCAGACAAGCTGGCAAATTTTAATTGGGATACTTTATTCCTATGATTTGCTGATGGGCATTTCCTTGACTAACAGTGATGTACATATAGAAGAGACCCCATGTCAATAAATATACATGAGACATATATTTATTAGCTTTACTGTAGAATCCATTTTAAAACTAGAAGTCAAAGATTCATAGATGTCTGTAATATTCCAGTTGATTAAGTATTTGTAGAACATGAAATTAACAACAGAGTATTATTTTACTAAGAAGCTTTTTTTTATTATTTAGAGAATACCTCCTATTTGAATATTAAACTTGGTTATTTGGCAACCATTCTTTGTAACATTTTGCTTTCAATTTATACATGAATTCCTGGCCCATCATAAAAAGAAAATGTATCTCTTATCAATAATTTTTTATTTCTCCTCTTTACCCATAACATATGCTACATGTCACACAAAGTTCTAGGTGGTTTATATCTCATACTGATAACAGTAGCATTCTAGTTATTCAGCCAGGCTTGGGATTTCAGAAAGGAAAATCTCAGAAGTATATCTGAGAAGAATCATGCTAGAAGTTCTAAAAAATCTACAGCAGGTGTGATACAGGCGTGAACCACAGCACTAACTCCAAGGCAATGAATAATTTTGTCCCAAGCCGGTATTGTGGTCATTTTGCAGAGGTACCATAATTGCTTCAGGCAAAAGACATGGTGAAAGTCCTCATACACATTGGTTCATGGACTTCTGCAAAACTGAATTAGCCAGAGAGTGATCATATAAAGAGTGGTGAATTACATGTTGACCTCACTTTCTGAGTTGATGCAAATGGCACAGCTAAAAATGGTAGCTAACTTGAAATTTTATTATAGAAGAAAATGTGTATTCAGAGAAGTATATCCATATCCCATTTGAATTGTTGTACCTTAAGTATTGATACTTTATGCTGCCATGTACAAATTTCTTCCCCTAATAGATTCAAGTTTAGTTAAGGGAAGACATTTTCAAATGTAAACATATATATGTATATATATATTTTCTACTAGATACTCTTTCAATGCTCAAAGTACTATTACATGATTCAGTTGAGAGTTCAAGAGTTCTTCATTCTAGAAAAAAAGCTAATGGCTCACTTAGTTTTGAATCTTGTTGCCAGCATTTGACAACCTTCACCTTATCTCCAGCATTTCAAAACCATTCTTAGAGCACTCATCCAGAGTCTTCAGCAGGTTAAACATCAGTTATTTACAAATAAGATCAATTTTTTTTGCTTCCTTACTTGTTGTTTTGCATCACTTCTTGTTATCAGGATGAAGAAGAGAGGTAAATGAATCAATTGATCCAGCAGTCATTTCTGATGTAATCTCAATGATCCTTATGTACCATGGTAATTAATGTTGCTTCAGAGATTTGGATTGGTGCACAATCTGAACAACTTTGACAGAATTTGTGCTTTGTGGTGGTTCACAAACTTTGATGTACATTAGAATCATCTGGTATGCTTTTTAGACCTCCTCAGGCCTGGTCAAACACTTCATCAATTGCATCAGAATTTTAAGGTAGAAGAGAGGCATAGATTTTTTTTTTTAAGATCTCAGATTTAACAGTGTTCAAGAATCACTTATTTAGACTTTTGATAATCAAAATATGGTTTGATTTAGAATCTTGATCTTTAGGCTTACTGAATCAGAATCTGATTTTTTTTTAAATTCACAGATTATTTGTGCTCCTATAAAAGTCTGAGAAACATTGATTTACTGTGAGGAAGAGGTTCTCTCCTTCTCTTCCCTGCTCCACCCCTGCCTCCCAACCCCCAATCTTCTGTATTTTTTCCCAACCTGCCTGTATCACATATTTTCTTTGTCCAGCTAGGTTTGCAAGCTTGGGCTTATCAAAAACACCTGTGAAGGTTTTGAAGGCTAAAGATGCTTAGGCCACACCTTTAAACATTCTTGTTTAATTGATTCTATTGTAGGACCTGGGCACAGGTATTTTTAAAAAGCTCCTCAAGTGTTGCAAATTGATAGTCAAAGTTAAACCTTGCTAGTTAAAATGTAGTCCTTAGACAATCAATATTAACATCACCTGAAAATTTGTTAGGAATGTAGAATCTTGGGCCCCACTCCAGACTTACTGAGCCAAATGTTCATTTCAACCAAATCTGCTTGTCATTAAAGCTTAAGAAGCACTGGTTTAGCCCTTAGGGGACTGATTGTATCTATGAATGACACCACTCTGGGCATCTGAGTATAGAAGATGGACTATCATCTTATTAATCAATATGGAAGCATCTGATATGTGATCATGTTGTAAGTTTTTGGTTGCTTGGGAAAGAATGGAAATGGAATACCAAAGAAATTGCTTGCCTCATAGTATTATCAGAAAATGGATTCATTTAAAATACCTTCTCTGTTCTTCCTCTAGCCATTTAATTTCAACCCCTTAATTATCTTTAAGTGCTTTTTCTATAGGTTCATTGTTGAACTCCTTAAAATGTCCTGGTGTTAACCCATGGTAGTGTGACATTGGACTGCTTAAATCAAAGCACATCTTAGAGTGAATATAGCTTACCTCCATCCCATTGTCATGTGCCTCTATTCCACTCTTTTAGAATCCATTTGCTGTGCCTCTTGTTCCACAAGATCTTCCCTGATCTCCCTTGCATCTAATTAATATTTACTGGTATATTTTTATATGATCTAAGCCTCTGTTTTTCCCTCTCCTACTGCATCTCTTACAATCAACATTATAATTTCTATGTTCTTTATTTAAACAAGCGTTTATTGATATCTGCTATGTTCTGAGAATGTAAAGGAAAACTAAGATGTAGTGTCTGATCTTAAAGCTCTCACTCTCAAATCTTCACTCATAGATTAACTTATTTTGTGGGCATAATATGAAGTTCTAACAGCCCTGCAGCTGCCCAGGTACCTGCATCAGATAAAACATTTTCATTTAAATAGTAAGGATTCAAATTATATATGTTAGATTGGTTAGCCTTCATTAGTTTATCACGCCATGTTCACATATCCAGGAGATTATACATTGGGAAAGGTGAAAGAAGAGGGCTTCCCAGGTGATGCTAGTGGTAAAAGAACCTGCCTGCCAATGCAGGAGATGCAAGAGACACAGGTTCAATCCTTGGGTCAGGAAGATTCCCTGGAGGAGGGCATGGCAACCCCCTCCATTATTCTTGTCTGGAGAATTCCATGGACAGAGCTATGGTACATAGGGTTCCATAGAGTCAGACATGACTGAAATGACTTAGCATGCATGCATGCCTAGAATAAGTATTTCCCTGAAACCAGAATGGTTCACTCTGCGAGAGGAAAGGAAATGTCTATGCAGTAACTAGTTTATCAGAGCCAGAATGTGATGTTTTTAAAAGCTGCTTTGTGGTTAAAAAACAACTAAAGCTCCAAGACCATTGTAGATGAGTAAGATATAACATGATAAAAAACAGAACAGGTACTAAACATAGGAGATCCCTGTTCTTATCCCAGCTTTAATGGTGTAACCTTGGACAAGTCACTTTTCCTGTCTGAGTCTTCAGTTAAGTTCAGTCACTCAGTCATGTCCAACTCTTTGCAAACCCATGAATCCCAGCACGCCAGGCCTCACTGTCCCTGACCAACTCCCAGAGTTCACTCAAACTTACGTCCATCGAGTCGGTGATGCCATCCAACCATCTCATTCTCTGTTGTCCCCTTCTTCTCCTGCCCCCAATCTCTTCCAGCATCAGTCTTTTCGAATGAGTCAACTCTTTGCATGAGGTGGCCAAAGTATTGGAATTTCAGCTTTAGCATCAGTCTTTCCAATGAACACTCAGGACTGATCTCCTTTAGGATGGACTGGTTGGATCTCCTTGCAGTCCAAGGGACTCTCAAGTGTCTTCTCCAACACCACAGTTCAAAAGCATCAATTCTTCAGCGCTTAACTTTCTTCACAGTCCAACTCTCACATCCATACATGACCACAGGAAAAACCATAGCCTTGACTAGACGTCCTTTGTTGGCAAAGTAATGTCTCTGCTTTTCAATATGCTGTTTAGTTTGGTCACATCTTTCCTTCCAAGCAGTAAGCGTCTTTTAATTTCATGGCTGCAGTCACTATCTGCAGTGATTTGGGAGCCCAAAATATAAAGTCTGACACTGTTTTCACTGTTTCCCCATCTATTTCCCAGGAAGTGATGGGACTGCATGCCATGATCTTCATTTCTTAATGTTGAGCTTTAAGCCAACTTTTTGCTTTCCTCTTTCACTTTCATCAAGAGGCTTTTTAGTTCCTCTTCACTTTCTGCCATAAGGCTGGTGTCATCTGCATATCTGAGGTTATTGATATTTCTTTCGGCAATCTTGATTCCAGCTTATGCTTCTTCCAGCCCAGCGTTTCTCATGATGTGCTCTGCATATAAGTTAAATAAGCAAGATGACAACATACAGCCTTATGTAGTCCTTTTCCTATTTGGAACCAGTCTATTGTTCCATGTCCAGTGACCTGCATATAGGTCTGCAAAGACTTAAAGATTCTTAAATATCAGAGGAAGTTAATTTCATTTAATTCAAAATATTTAGTGAGTTTCCACATTACTCCAGGCTTATTGTTAAATGCAGGGGATAGAGATAATAAATAGTGCATTGGGGTTGCCCTCTAGAAGCTTTTAGTCCGAGGATAAATGAGCAGGTCAAGAGCTATTGATTTCTAACAATGTATGTGTCTTCTCCCTTCATCTCTCAGAGTTCTAGTCAGTTACCCAGGTGGCTAGAATATAAAGTCGTAATGATTAATGACCTCTAAAGAGGTACTTAATATTCCACAGCAATAATGTCTGCCTTTTGTTCCACTTTTGGTTTTTTTTTTTTTTTTCACTTTTGGTTTCTTTAAGCAGAATTTTTGTGTGGGAGAACATTTGAACTCTTGCTGAATACTACTCTAAAAGCTGGTCCAACTAAATAGCTACCTGGCTAGTAACCTATTGTCTGAGTTGGGTGTTAATGCTGAGGCTTGGTGGCATTAGAAATAAGCCTGGGGGTGGCCCGTTTGTTACCTCCAGTCATTCCCTTATCCTTGTCCTTTTATCCCATTAAGCTCCTGACCTATTTATTAGGTGTGGTGTTTTGTGCCTACTGAATGACTAATAGTTATGTTACTTTGATTTTGTTAATATTGGGCTTTTGATTTGTCATATTAACAGCCGTAAATAACATTCATGAGACATTCTGTGTTTTTTCCAAAGGGCTTGTTAATATATGTCATCTCCTTTAAAAACTTGTGACTAGATATATTAACTTCATTTTGTAGATGACAAAACTGAGGTTCAAGACTAAGTAACTTGGGCAATGCATCTTTATTTTCGTGTAAAACAAGACTTATTGTGCCTACCCCAAGTCCCATACCATAATATCATAATTATGAAATTAAATTCAAACCAATAAAGCATTTAGTGTTTAGAATCAGAGTTTTCATTATCATTAGCTGTGTTGGCTTTCATTATTATTAGCTGTGTTTTCTTTTCATTAGGATCTCATCCTAGAAGGGAAAAATTAATCCTTTATCATTTTTGTAGTTTTAGCAGCAAGCATACTTGGGGCTACAAATTATCTTTGCTGACTTCTGCAAAGGCTTTACTTTACCAATAAGGGATTTCTTTTGTTGTTATTCTATATATATCTTTTGCAGTAACTCCTCAAAAATGTGAATTTATATTTGTTGCTCAGACATAGTTTCAAGTCAGTTATATAACATCTTGAGGGTTTGGGAATGGAAGTGCACTGGGTCAAATATCATACCTTGTGTTAGTCACTCAGTCATGTCTGACTCTTTGACACCCATGGACTGTAGCCCACCAGGTTTCTCTGTCCACAGAGTTCTTCATGCAAGAATACTGGACTGGGTTGCCATTTCCTTCTCCAGGGGATCTTCCCAACCTAGGAACTGAACCCGGGTTTCCCACATTGCAGGCAGACTCTTTACGACTGAGCCACCAGAAATACCTATTATACCTTGACTGGATTTAAAACAGTGATTGTATAAAATCTGTCTGGTAACAGGATTTTCAGTCAGGGGTGCACATCTGAATCATGCGGCACCCTGTGGTACCTGGGGCTCAGATATTTAAGAGTACCTCACGTGATTAGGATGCACACCCTCACTTAGGAATCAATAGATAAGTTACAGGATGAGCAGTATAAAATTGTAACATGTACGTGTGTCCTTGTCAGAAATACTACAGGACTCCTACTGCCAGGACCTTGATTTTTATTATCACCCTCTGTAGTGTTAAGAGAACTTATGTGTAGAAGAGGGAAACCAATTCTTGTCCTACAGGCTTGGGTTAGAAAACAGACATGTAAATAGATGGCATGTGTCTGAGCCCCAGAAGACACATCACTTCTCCCAGTGTCTTTGTCCTCATCAGCATCCTTGCATGCAGAACATGATGGATTTTGTTCTAGGATCGATGTCTATAGTTCTAATTTTAGTTTGCTATTCTCTGCAGTTACTTTTTGAAACAGTCTCCATGTCCCTGTCTTTGGGAACCTGGGACTCCCACCCAGGGAGGCCATGGAATTTTGCTGCTGTGATGCAACTGATGGTACATTGGCAGAAGTCCCAAGGGACACCTGTTGCCTCTCAACAGAGCTTTTCTTTTTTACTTTTTTAAAAGCATATACTCTGCCTGGCTTTTTACCTGAAACAAATCCCACCACCAGTGATTCAGAGAGTACAGATAATTAAAAGTGAGGTTTAAACGTTGTTGGGCAAAAAGGAAAGGGAAATTGCTATTCTGTGGTCAGTCAGTCTTGTTTCCCTACTATTTGTGGACTGGCCATTAGCCTGAGATGCAGTTGAAAGGGCCTAGACTAAAGGAAAAATCTAGAAACTTTCAGAGGCCATTGAGAAGATAACACATCAAGATTTCCTTAACGAGAAGGAAGCAGCAACACCAATCTGCTAATAACATGGCTTTTAGTCTCCATTCATTCCTACAACTATCACCCATGTGAAACAATCGGGTCTTTCTCAATTCCTCAAACACTGATACCAAATATGTCCAGCAAACCTCATTGCAATAAATTAGAAATTCCTTTTTAACTTTTTGAAGGCAAAAAATGTAGATGATTCTGATTAAAAAAAAAAATGTTGAGGTGTTTTTGTCCTTAGTCTCATTCACGTGCTAGATTGGGTTTAAATGCTCTACAAATTAGAGACTTTCACAAGGCTTATTACATGATCATTCTAATTGTTAAAAATCTGCAAAGTTTAAAATTAGGTTATTTAAGCAGTTGTTTCGGAGAAGGCGATGGCACCCCACTCCAGTACTCTTGACTGGGAAATCCCATGGACGGAGGAGCCTCGTAGGCTACAGTCCATGGGGTCGCTAAGAGTTGGACACGACTGAGCGACTTCACTTTCACTTTTCACTTTCATGCATTGGAGAAGGAAATGGCAACCCACTCCAGTGTTCTTGCCTGGAGAATCCCAGGGACGGGGGAGCCTGGTGGGCTGCCATCTATGGGGTCGCACAGAGTTGGACACGACTGATGCGACTTAGCAGCAGCAGCAGCAGCAAGCAGTTGTTTTTGGTTTTTACAGAGGCACTTCTTTCATTTCCAGATATTTTTAACATTTCCAGCACTACTTAAAATTGTATTTGATTTACTTTTTTTTTCTTTTGTGGGATTTAAAAGAGAAGTATTTGCTATGTGTCAAGAAAAAAGGTTGTCATATAAAACATGCTGTATTTGCAAGCCTACAAATAGTTCAGATTAAGATGACATGGACTTTGCTGACGCATAAAAAGAAAACCAATAATACAAGTATAGCAATATCCACAATGATACTGAGGTAAGGGAGACAACCAAGGCAATTTTCAAGCAAAATGACTGATTGATTTAATAAGCAGTATTTATTGAATGCCTACTATGTGTTAGATTCTCTAACGGTAAGCTTTTAAACTGGTGGGATGATGAAACTATATGCTAGGGTGATTTGCTGAGGCATAGAAAATATGGTGCATGTTCTGATAAAATGAAACGAATATTAGACCAGATGCTAGAAAACCTGGGTTCTGGTTTTAGTCCCTCTAATTCAATGGAGGAACTTTAGGAAAAATCTTTCTCTTCTCTGGACCTCAGTATCCTAAACCTTTTTCTTTTTTTAAAGAATGTATATAACTTTATTTGCCTATTGATTTCTATTCTTACTATAAAGAAACTGCTTTTTTCAGCTTGTCTGCATTCTTCCTTTACTTGATCCCTTTTAGACTTGGTGTCTATAGAAAATGAAACAGGGTGATCATAATTACCACATTAATTCTTAAGGAGCCCTGATAGGTTTGAACTAGTGTTTTCAGGCTGTGAGTTGTATGAATCAATTTGTTGGGTCCACAGCTGGGTTCAGTAACTGAATTAGGTAGAGTAATTAATTTGGTTCCACGTGCACACAAGGGAAGTGAAGCGAATGTGACTCAGTTGTGTCTGACTCTTTGCAACCTCAAGGACTATACAGTCCATGGAATTCTCCAGGCCAAAATACTGGAGTGAGTTCCTTTCCCTTCTCAGGGGACCCCCCTTCCCAACCCAGGAATCAAACCCAGGTCTCCGCATTGCAGGTGGATTCTTTACCACCTGAGCTACCAGGGGAGCCCATGTGCACACAAAGGTTGAGAGAAAATGGATGCTTGGCTGGAGTTTGTAGATTGCATGATAGTGACCACATACAGGCCCAGGTATGTCTGAACCAATGCGTGGTTGTAGTAGAGATCTTGGCTTGAGTCTGGAAACTTGGACTTGAATTCGGCTTCTTGACCCAACTCCTTGTGTGAGTTTGAACTGGTCACTTCCTTTCTCTATTATTCTTTCTTCTGTGAAACAAGGATGCATCAGAGGCAAGGTTCTTTATCTATGGGATTGTAAGAACCAACGTTTTTGAGTGTTTTTGTAGGGACAACAGTGATTATGTTTTGTTTAAGTATTTATGGTTTTTTCCTTGGTCTCTACTATGTCTTTAGTTAACTTAGTGGCATTTTTGATTGTCAGATTACACATTTTGGTTTTTAAATTTTTTTTCACCTATCTCATGTGTCTTTACAAATAAGAGTAGTTTATTTATATATTAGTCTTATGTGAGGTTGATTTGGTGGATATGGTTTTCTCTGCTCTCCCAACTGTAACCAGTACTTCTCCCATAAAAAAAAACAAAGACAAAATAATGCCAAGGAGTCAAAATGTTGAGTGTTTTGCTAACATTATAGAAAGGATATTTGATTGTTTTTTAGTTTTCAATCATTCGTGACATTAAAAAATAATTGTACTCAGTTCTTCATTGTCTTCAAACAATTTAAATTCATTTTCTCTCTTCTGATGTTTGGTTGGCAACTGATCATCTTAGATAGAAGAAGATATCTTTTACTTCCAGATAAAAGTTATCCAAAGTCTGAGTTTCATGATTAATAAGCTGAATTTCTTGATTGTGCAGAGAATAAAATTTAGTGATGGAATGAAATATTTAACAGCCATTAACATGTTTATGAACATGAATTGTCAGAAATACTTGTGATATGATGGTAATTATAAAAAATAGTGACACAGATATATGTACCAATTACAATAATGTGAAATTTGTATGTCCATGGACATAGATGGTAATATGTAAAAAAAGGTAACATTTGGGTAATGACGATTGGATTGTAAGGACTTTTTCCTTTTTCAAATCTTTCATCAGTATTTTTTTTTCCAGTAAAGCATAAAATAGTCTCCCTAGTGGCTCAGGGGTAAAGAACTCCACCTGCCGATGCTGTAGGCACTAGAGATGTAGGTTCAATCCCTGGGTTGGGAAGATCCCTTGGAGAAGGAAATAGCAATGCACTCCAGCAATCTTGTGGGAAATTCCATGGACAGAGGAGCCTGGGGAGCTACAGATAATGGGGTTGCTAAGAGTCAGACACGACTTAGTGACTAAAAAACAACACACTAGATTTTGGGCTCAGTTATAAACTTTTTAAGCAGGTCTACCTAAGACTGAACTAAGCAAAAATCTTTATGCTTGATGGTTCATGTTTTATTCATGTGAGGCATTGAAAGTACATTTGAGGAGATAACGGTCTTTTGAAATTGTGCTTATGTATATTTTACTATGTATTGGGTACTGTGCTTTACATATAATGACTCATTTAATCCTCATAACAATCCAGCGAGGCAGGAGCTATTATTATCCCTATTTTAGGGAGTAAAAAACCTCAGCATAGACATTGAGTAACGACTAAGTCACATAACTAGTACAGAGCAGACAGGCTTCAGTCTGTGAGCTTAACCACAATTCAAAATCTAAGATATACTTTGCTCTGGTAAGTCAGCTAGCCTTCCTTTGTTCGTGAAAACTAGTCCAGCTGTGTACATGCAATATCATGTGTGCAGCTTATTAGCCTTCTGGAGGGTGATCTCTGAAGGCTCAGGCTCAACCCAGCCCCGGGCCAAGGAGAGCAAACTTGGGAAACATGAGGAGGTCCTGCCCGCTGCCAGGCGGCTATGAGAGAGCACCAGTGCTCACGTGCCAGGGTAAGTAAGCGGAGGATGCTCCTTCCTTCTCTCACCTTACCTGGAACAGCTGTCCTGCTCATCTGGGAAGCTCAGGGTATGGTAGAAAGATTACAGGACTTAAAATCAGACACACAACTAAGTTGTTAGTCCCTATGACTCGGGCAAGATACATCTGAGTCTTTGCTTCCTTACTGTACAATTCATCTTTCAAGATGAAGGAGGTAAATAATATACATTAAGGTGTATTAATGTATTACATTAAAGTATATGAGGTGAGGTGAGGTGAAGTCACTCAGTCGTGTCCGACTCTTTGCAACCCCATGGACTGTAACCTACTAGGCTTCTCTGTCCATGGGATTCTCCAGGCAAGAATACTGGAGTGGATTGTAATTTCCTTCTCCAGGGGAACTTCCCGACCCAGGGATCGAACCCGGCTCTCCCGCATTGGAGGCAGATGCTTTAACCTCTGAGCCACCAGGGAAGCCATAAAGTATATACATTAATATTAATGTGTGGTGGTGGTTTAGTCACTAAGGCATGTCTGACTCTGTGAACCCATGGACTGTAGCCCACTAGGCTCCTCTGTCCATGGGATTCTCCAGGCAAGAATACTGGAGTGGATTGCCATTTCCTTCTCCAGGGGAACTTCCTGACCCAAAGCAGACTCTTTACCGCAGAGTCACCAGGGAAGGCCCATATATTAATGTGTAGTAATATATAATAAATACATGTTATGTTTATGTAACAAACCAAGCGTAACATCAGTACTTAGTGTTAACACCTGTTGCTGTTGGGATGATTTTCTGACTCTTAGGCTTTCTACTTCCTCTTTTCCCTGTGTGGAGCTGTATTCTTGCCTTAAACTCCTATCATGTTAGCCCTTTGCCTAGAACCAAGCACTTCTTTCAGTATCCTTCACTCTACCACATGTGAACATTCCTGATGCAGGACAAGATTCCTATTTGATGCTGGCCACTGCCACTTTCTTATTCTCACAAACAGATTCTTCCCTTCCCCATTATTGCCCATCCTTCCTACTTTGACACAGGCTGTGATGGGCCTAGAGTCCATCTCTTTCCTGTTTTCTTTAGACTGCTGACCCTTGCTTCCTCATTAGTATTCCCTTCATTCTGTCTAGTTCTAATTCCCTCAGTGTTTCTCCTCTGGTTGGAACCAGCAGAATGCCACGCAGATGTGGTATATGGTTTAAAATGATAGTTTTTAAGACCTACTGGTTTAAGTCATGCTATAAAAATTAAAGTGTAATGACAGAAATGAAAGAGATTCCCTTATCTTTTGATCAAAATTATTTGTTCCGATTATCCAGCCCAAAATGAAGTTGAGTTTCCTCAGAAGAGGAAGGATGTGATAGGAATTTTGACATTGTTGGGTAGGTCTAGGGAACACTCCATTATTCAGGGCAGAGTGGGGAAAACAGCTTTCTTCCCAGTTGTGTTCAGTGAGGGGTTTTCAAGCTGAAGTATGGATCATAATAACTTGTAGACTTGTTATAACACAGTAGATTTCTGGATCTCCTATAGTTTCTGATTCAGTGGGCCTGGGATGGTCCTGAGACTTACATTTTTGAACAGGTTCCTAGGAAATGCTGATGTTGCTAATTAAGGGATCACACTTTGAGAACCCCTGGTGTAGACAATGTAGTTTAAGATTCTCTTTTACTTGTATCTAGAAATAAATGTATGTTTTGCTGATCATTGAGGAATATCAGAACAAGGAATCGTGGGGTAGCATTCTCATGAAATAACTCCATAGCTTAAAAGAATAAATAAGATCACATCACCCTGGTGTTACCCATGACCACATTCCAGTTAGTTAACACAAATATGTTATTAATAGTGTATACAAATAATACATGTTTGGATTTATCTTGCCAGTCACATTGCTTGTCATAAAGATTAGAAATGAGAAATTTAAAAAAACCACACAGTTTCTGACCTCACAAAGATCTCACAGACTAAGTTTTGAAGACACCAAGAGAAGCCTAGGAAGAGCTGACAGCTGGTAATGCATGTGAAAATTTAGATTAAGTTTTAAATTTACTTTTAATATCATATCTTCTGTGCATTTTACTCTGGCTAGGTGTTATAGACCAGGAACCAATGAATAATACAAAATTTATCCCTTCTGCTATTATACCAGCTACAGAAATATGATCCATGGGAATAAAGAGAAAGGAGTTGGCATTTGAGCTTGGCCATGCAGAAGGATGGAACTGAAACACTGGAACAGTATTCCAAGCTGATGTGATAGCGTAAAGAGAGGTACAGCATTGTTAACATACAGGTAATAACTAGGAGGATTACATGATTAGATAATTCATTCATCTAACAAATATTTAATGAGCTGGGCACTGTTCTAGGTGCTGAATATAGTAGTGAGAAGACAAAGTCCCTGCCCTCATGAAGCAGGTAGGGTTGGGAACAGGATACCGTGAATGAAGAATATTGATAATAGATGAAGAGTTAGCAGAAAATTATGGCAGCCTATTACAAATTATATAATGTAGAGAATGATAACTTACATTTCAAAATTATTAACTAGTATCAATTATCTTTTAAAAAGTAGTTTCCAGGGCTTTTGGAGTACATTCCCATTTGCAAAGCTTCAATTATTCTTTAACTTTTCAAGAAAGCATCCATTGAGCAAAGCAAGGTATACCTGTTAGCACACTGCCATGGCTAGAAGAAATGCTGTGATCCACTACTTTACCCTGTGACCTTTGCCAACCTTTACTGCTGACACACTTTTCCTACTTAATGAAAGAGTGAATTTCATTTCTATTCAGTTTTTGGCTCTCAATTCCCTGAAATTTTTGCATTTAGATTGGGATTGTAGCAGGAAGGTCCAAAAATATTTTTGAAATGTGTCAGGCTCAAAAATTGCTCTCCAGTGATCTATAAATTATAAACTCTCAGAATTACAAATGACAAGACAAACTCTATGCAGGTATTAATATGCCTGCATTCTGCAACTATGCTGTGTGAAGTTCTTCAAATTCTCCTTAAGTCTATGAAGACTCATGTACTTCAGCATAAGAAATGTGCTTGTTTTCAACTTTACCATCCCTCTTTCAGTGGTATATTTTGATATTTTGGCTATTTCTCTTTAGAGAAGATAGAGGAATTAGAGCAGTTTTTGAGCCCAATTCTGGTTTTAATTTTTATCTATTTCCTTGTGGAAGATATTGGGCAAGGTTCATAGTCATCCTAATTCTATATTTTTTTTACATGATGGAGATAATAACAGTATTTATTCACAGAGTTGTTCTGAGGATTAAATAAGACAGTATATGAAAGTGTTTACCACACTGCCTGACGTATAGTAGCACTCAACAAAATATATCTATCTTTAAATATCTCAAAACTGCCTCATTATAACCTCAGGAAACTGCCTCATTATAACCTCAGGTACAAACTCTTAGCCATAGCTTTTACTGAGTCTGATGGATTCAGGTTTACTTAAAGGTTTAAATGAATTCCAAGCATAATACTTTCAGTCTGAGCCTTTAGTGATAACTCAATATAGAACTATAAAATATGGTAGCCCCACAAAGATACTGCTTTTGGATCAAAGTCTTAAAACTGTTTCAGGAACTGAAACACTTCCTGCCAAACTGAGCATAATCAGTTTGAACATAATCATAATCAGTGGTTGAAATCTAGAATACTGCCTTGTGTAGAGAAGTCTCAGCCTGGCCGGTGAAAGATTTATGAACAAGATTTTGAAAATGAAGGTCAGCAGATGACTTTCCTCTCATAGCCATAAGGAATGGTTAGACAGATGGCAAGGACAGCCTTGTCTTTTCTCTGAGCAACCTCTTTTGATCTCTACTGACCATCTAATCATGCATGTGTCAGTAAAGATGCGAGGATGTGGGGAACACAATGCCGCTTCTTGTGCTCCTCATTCCTTTAGAAATGCTTCTGGAGTAAGAGAGGTGCAGCAAAGCTCCCTCGTGAATAAAATTTGACGTGATTTCTTCCTTTTGTTTTCACACTTGCCGTTTTTGTCCTAGTAATAGAAAGTGTGTTATCAAAGACAGCAAATCCTGATCCCCTCCCACCACATTTTTCCCCTCTCCAGAGATAATCACTCTCAATTCTTTTCGCTATTTGCCTCTGTATTCTAAATAACAGTCTTTTCTTACTGCCTTTCAATTTCTTAGCTCTAATTTTGATGTTTCTTTGTAGAAATGAACTTTCCCTTTCTCTCTCATCATCACATTCTCACCACAACAGGCATTATTTCTATCCTGCCATCTTCCTAGGGCGGTCATTGTCTTTTTGGTTAGATCAGTATTTGGTAGTTACATTGTTCTGACTGTGTAAATACTTTTCATGACTAAGTCAAGTGAAACTATCTATGATTACTCTTCCTTTCTCTGAAGATTTTCCCCCCTGTGGTTGATAGTGGTCTTGTTTTTCGTTTGCTCAGCTTTCTATGTTCTCTTCATTATCAGGTCTCTACCAGTGTTGTGAATCTCATCTCCAGACACTCAGATGCACAAGTATTTGTCAAGTTCCCCTTTTGGGGGATAAGTTCATCTTGGAATAAGCTCTCAGAACCTTCTGACTTGGTTCTGTTACGTCTGCTTTTCTTTCATGCCCCATGTACTAGTTTCATCCAGGGAATCTTCCTTTCAATCACTCTGGAAAACCTCTGCTGGTCTCTTTGCTTGTATCTCTTATTTTCTTGTATCCTCTGCATTCTTTTGTCTTAGTTAACTTATTTTGATGGAATCAATTTTCTAGCAATTTCCTGACAAAAAAAGATACCTAGTAGTTAAGTTATCTGGGTTTTTGCATGTCTGAAAACTCATTTATTCTTTCCTCATATCTGGACAATAATTTGGCTAGGCATAGAATTTAGGTTAAAAATAATTTTCCTTCAGAATTTAAACGGCACCAGTCCAATGTCATCTCCCTTCAAGTTTTGTTGTTCTGGTCTTGCGATGTTCTGATTGCTTATTTTTTGCACATGCCTTACTCTTTTCAAGAGTTCTAAAAATTTACTGAGATTTGCCTTCTTGTGGTCTCATTTTCTCGTATTATACTAGGTACTTAGTGTCTTTCATGAGGAAACTTGTACTCTAGAAAAGTTTTCTGAAATATTTCCCTTGATGAATTCTTTTGTTGTTGTTGCTGTTTGGTTCTGACTTTTTGGAAATCAGTTACTTATTGATATCCTGTATTTTAATGTTTTTATTTTAATGTGTTTTATCTCCTGTTTTCATCTCTTCTGCATTTCCCCCCTATTTTCTAGCGATAGGTGCTAGTTTATCTTTTAATCTTCTTGTTTTTAAGTCTGACATCAGACTTGTAGTTTCTAAGATCCTTATTTTTCTTTGAATATTTGATTTTATATTATGCTGCCTTGTTTCACAGGGACAATATTTCTAATACCTTGTTAGAATATTAATAATATAATTAATATTATATTGATATTAATAAGTTTTCTGTCTTCTTCCATAGCCTTTACTTCCAGTTGGCTTTTAAAAAATTATTATAGTTTTGATTTCAGTATTTCATGTTAGAGATTTTGTATAGATGTTTTTATATTTGTTGTCTGTTCATATTTATGAGCATGCTAGAAAGGTGACTGGAAGTTCTGCTTGTATGGGTGGGGCTTATTGATAATGATCTTAGCTATATGGTCATCTTCATGGACTTTTCACTCTGGAGCTCCTGATGTCAGTATCTTTAGGTCTTGCTTCTTGTTATTTATAAATTCCTCAAAGAAGACTTTCTCCTGCCTGGATGGTAAGGACATGGCTGCCAGGCTTCCTTGGGTCTCAGCAATCAGCATGTAAATGTTCACTTAATCTCTCAGTTTTCAATGTGGTACCCACTCTGCCCAGTGAACAGAAAGCCTCTCTTCTATCCTCTACAAAGAACAAATCTTGAGTCTTCTACTGGGATTGGGGACAGCAATTGTCTAGATGGACAAAGTTTAAGAGAGGGTTTGAGGTTGCGATATCTTCTTAAAAAACAATCTGTCCACCAATTCTGTGTATTTTATCCTTTTTCTAGACAAGGTTGGTCTAGACCACTGCCTAAACTTTTGAAGATTCTGCATTTCAAGTTAGGTATTTATTATTTTCCATACTGCTGACTTAGAATTCAGTTTTCTCAGGTCTGCTAAATCCTTTATAGCTTCACCAGATGGTTTCTCATTTCTCAAATTTGATGGTTGACACACACCCCTTTATTGTACTTCTAGTTGGTAAAGAATCTGCTTGTAATGAAGGAGACCCTGGTTCAATTCCTGGGTCAGGAAGATCCACAGGAGAAGGGACAGGCTACCAACTCCAGTATTCTTGGGCTTCCCTTGTGGCTCAGCTGGTAAAGAATCTGCCTGCAACGTGGGAGACCTGGGGTTGATCCCTAGGTTGGGAAGATCCCCTGGAGAAGGAAAAGGCTACCCACTCTAGTATTCTGGCCTGAAGAATTCTGTGGCCTTATAGTATATGGGGTCCCAAAGAGTGGGACACAATGGAGTCACTTTCACTTTTGTTTTAGGTAGAATGAAAGTAAAAGCCTATGTTCTACTTTATTATCTTTACTTAAAAGTCTTCACTTTCAAAGGATACTATATAATCTTATGAAAAGATAATCTCAACTCAGAAGCCCTGGAGATAGCTTTTCATGGGATTCTCAGCAGTGACCTCACTGATTTCCTCTGTTTACCCAGCATAGTTAGGGTTTCAGACATCAGGGTCTTTAAAGTGGTCTTCCTTTGAGAAAATACCATCTAAATACCTTAAGAGTTACAAGGTTAAGAGAACTACCAAGATCATTCCAGGCATTTTTTTTTACATTGCTCTGACAGACTAATTTATTCATTATTCCACTACCTGGCATTCACTGGACACTTAACCTGAGTCATGCATTGTTGGGCATTGGCAAAACAGTGAGTGAGACACAGCTCTGACCTTATGAACTAGCACTAGCGTGGAAGACTGACAGCGCTGCTCAAAGTGCAGTATGGCAGATGCCATATCAGAGATGTTAGCAAGTGCTAGAGGGTCTGCGGGATGGGAGGTAAGTCTACCTTCAGATTCCTGCCGGCAAGTGCATCTTTGCTGTCTCAGTTCAACAACTTCCCAGAAAAAAAAATGGTCTTGGCAATTCATAACCAGGAAAGTTACTAACTTCCCAGCACTATGATAACATCTTTATGGTCAGAAGAGATTTTAGAATTCATTTTTAACTTCTTCATTTTAGCTGAAAAAACCAAGACCCAGGCAAAAAATAAATCAGTCCTTGTAAAGTAAGGGATGAAAAGCAGTTTAGCAAATTCGATAGTGTTTTCTATCTATTAAAGCATATTAAGCCCCCACCTTAAAGCCCAGTTATTCATAAATATGATTACAGATTTTAATCAATGGCTCTGAGTTGCAGAGATCTGGAAGTACCTGTTTTGAAAAGCCCTGAGTATTTCTTTAAAAACAGTAATTCAAATGAATGATCTATTCTATGCTTTAGATATAGGAACAGAACTCCAAACTCTCATGTAATATCAGGAAGAGAGAATAATTTGAAGTTTTCATGATTTATTTTGAAAGCAGTGCCAGTTCTTAAACTGGAAAATAGATCTCTTTTTATTTGCACAGGTTAATATGGACTGAATTTAAATTCATTCAGCAAATTCAAGAGACAGCTTCCTAGATCCAGCTTTGGTTCTACTATTTTACAATATATTTTTCATATTTCCCCATGTTTGCATTGTCTTGAAAGCACACAACAGATGTACAAACAAAGAATTCAAACATTTTGGAGAGGCAGGGAATTTTGTCTTCAAGGAACATTTAAGAATATAATGTGTTCTGTTAAATTTGTGATTTCATGATTAACTATTAGCAAATTGTGTATTATGGGGAAGCTAGGAACTGTAAAAACAAACAGTTTGTTCAATAGTTATTTATCAGTAATGTAACAATAGTAATAATTATATTATTCATTACAAGCAAAACAAAACAACTTGAAAGAGATCTGATATATTTTCCCCAAGTACATTAACTTTTTACATACATAAGTAATTAGATTGTAATGTCTTAAGAAAGATTTTCTTGGTTCTCTGCTGAGAAGAGTCTTTCCCTCCTCTGGCCCTCTGACTCCTGGTATTGTTTCTCTCTTCACGGCAGTATATTTAGTTCCTTTGTTGCCTGTCAGGCTTGTCTTCTAGGGTATGAACATCATAAAGGCAAAGATTATGTTCTCTTTGTCATCCCAGTGACTTGGCCATATTAAGTGATGTCACTGCAAACCCCATGGACTATAGCCTACACACTCCTCTGTCAATGGGATTTTCCATATTAAGGTCTTTCTATTAAGAATAGAAAGTTCATTGAGTGAATAAAATATAAGCCGCTTGATTTTATAATAATATATTCTTATTTGGTTTTCATAACACTTTCCATTATATCCTTGGCTATTACTTTTCCAACAAAGGTCAGTCTAGTCAAAGCTCTGGTTTTCCTGTGGTCATGTATGGATGTGAGAGTTGGACTGTGAAGAAGGCTGAGCACTGAAGAATTGATGTTATTGAACTGTGGTGTTGGAGAAGACTCTTGAGAGTCCCTTGGACTGCAAGGAGATCCAACCAGTCCATGCTGAAGGAGACCAGCCCTGGGATTTCTTTGGAAGGAATGATACTAAAGCTGAAACTCCAGTACTTTGGCCACCTCATGCGAAGAGTTGACTCATTGGAAAAGACTCTGATGCTAGGAGGGATTGGGGGCAGGAGGAGAAGGGGACGACAGAGGATGAGATGGCTGAATGGCATCACCAACTTGATGGACATGAGTCTGAGTGAACTCTGGGAGTTGGTGATGGACAGGGAGGCCTGGCGTGCTGCGATTCATGGGGTCACAAAGAGTCGGACACGACTGAGTGACTGAACTGAATTGAACTGAAAGTAGCTAAAGACTTGGAGTTGACACTCATGTAGTACACAGCCTCCGCTTCCCTTCCTTTCCTGTTTAAACAGCACTCAGAGCTCACCCCAGCTCAAATGTAGCTCTCTAAATAATGGAGCATATTCACTGTGGACTTGACTTTTTGTTGTCCATGGACGAGAACTATTGATCTTCCTCCCTATGAAATCTGGTTGGGTGTAAAAACTTCCTCCTCCTTCTTGTTGGAGGCAATGTCTCTCCTGTTTTTGAAAATGAGCAACAGAGCAGCCTCTTCTCTGTTGTTCCCATCCTGTCCCATGGGGAATGGCATGTGCTTCATCATCATCTGTACTTGAGCCTTATCCCCAGTCTGCTGGTTTTCTCTTCCCTCCCATGAGAGCCTGGATATGCCACTCCTGCCTGCTCCTGGGAAGACAGCTCTGCCTGCCTCACACTCTGATTCTTGTCTATACTACATTCCTGACCCCAGTGACTCTGAGGAACAGACTGTACGGCTCAGGAGCTTTTGAGAGTGCCAGTACAAAAGAGGTGGCATTTCCAGAGTCACACCTATTATATCTTATTTTTCAAGAGACCCTGGGATTTCTACATTTTGGGGTTGGTGGTAGAGGTGTTTTAGTTTCCTCCACTCAAAAGTAGAGGTTGAATAAAAAGGAACAAAGAAGTAACATTTTCAGAGATGTGGATTGACCTAGAGACTGTCACACAGAATGAAGTAAGTCAGAAAGGAAAAACAAATATTGTATATTAATGTTTATACGTGGAATCTAGAAAAGTGGTACAGATGAACTTATTTACAAGGCAGAAACAGAGACAGTGATGCAGAGGACAAACACGTGAGCATCAAGGGAGGAAATGGGAGACTGGGAGATTGGGATTGATATCTATACACTACTATGTATAAAATAGGTATCTAATGAGGACCTACCGTATGGCACAGGGAACTCTGTTCAGTGCTCTGTGGTGACCTAAATGGGAAAGAAACCTAAAAAAGAGGGATATATGTATACATATAACTGATGCATCTTGCTGTACAGCAGAAACTAATACAATACTCCAATAAAAGTTAATTTAAAAAATAGTTTTTAAAAAGTGAGGGCTGAAATAAGTATGTAATGAAGACCTTTCTTGTCACTGATGTCTTAATCACTCTGCTGGTTGTGCATTTCAGGGCTGTCCTGTTCTTGTTCTCAATTTATCTATTACTTTTGCATAGTCTATTCATCTGGTTAGTGTTAAGATTCTTTCAAAATTAGCCTTTCTATTTATGAACCTTTTACAAAGTTACTGGGGCAGTCCCCTTAGAATTTTGGCTTAATAGGATACAAATTAGGCTTATGGTAGAATAATTTTTTTCTTTGTATTTCTGAAACAGAGGTTGCTGTGGATTTATGTACATGGACTTAAATTTCTCATAAGAAAGTCTGGGCTCAAATTTGGCTCATGACCTTGGGTATACCAGTTTACCTGTCTATGCCTGAGTTGATTTTAAATGGAAGTCAGTGGTCTATTCTCTGGAGTTTTGAGAAGGAATCAAGCAGATAAAGTGTATGCAAAGTGCTTTGTAAACTGTATGGTACTGTATAAAAGCAAATTGTTATTAATAGATGTCTGACTATTCCCAATTGTTTCTGCTTGGTCAGTTAGTTCTGGATGAATAAATCGGAGAGGACAGGAAGAAAGGAAACAACACTGGGCTAGGAGTCGGGTGATCTGGAGTCTGTCCTGGTGCTGCTCAGGACTCACTGACTTGACGTGACCTTGGCAAAGTCACTCTCCCTCCTGCATTTCTATTGCGTCAATGGTAATATTCATCCTAGATAATCCCATGTTGTACAATATGCTCAGTAGTTTGTGCTCACTCCCTCATCCCTTATATTGCCCATTCCCCAAACAATATATCTTGAATGCCTGATTTTACGAAGTTATTTTCAGGAATGCTCCAAGGCTTAATTCTTCAAGCACTGAAAGGGACCTAATGGAATCTTCTATCTTCTGAATTTTTTGGTTTTGCTTGGGAGGAATGTATATATTTAGAGGAGGCGAAGTACTAAAGACAGATGAGATTCTGTATGAGAAATTTTGTCAATGACACCTAAAGCACATTTTGTTATATATTCTCTAGTAATTTTAATTCTTTTTTCCTTCAAAAAAGTATTGAGTATTTGTTACAAATCTTACACTGTGCTAAGCCATGTAGATGCTCAAATTAGATAATCCCTAATCAAAGGGATAGTTAGTATACTGTAGAAAAGAGCACGGATTAAAATTTATGAGAGGTGAAACAAATTTCTAACAGTACAGGATGAGGAGAGATTAATTTTGCTGAGGAGGAGGAGGGAAGTTAAAAAATATAGCATCTTTAAAGTGCTTTATAGATTATAAATGTTTTCCCATTTACTGACCTGTTTAAATACAGCACAGACTCTTGACAGACAGGTTTAGAACAAAATATCATCTTTTGGAAATCAGTTTGAAATCCTTAAAACTCCTAAAGCCTAAGCAATGTAGAGAAAATACCAGTAAGATATATTGTTTGTTTGTTTTAATTAAGGTAGTAGCCCAGTGTTCAGATTTCTCACAATTTTGCCCAAAGTGACATGGACTAATTTTTATATTTGAGCATGAATATCCTCCTATTAACTATAAGATGTGCCCCAACTTGTATAATGTAGACATTTAATTCCATGTATATTTAAGATATATTGTTTGTTTGTTTTAATTAAGGTAGTAGCCCAGTGTTCAGATTTCTCACAATTTTGCCCAAAGTGACATGGACTAATTTTTATATTTGAGCATGAATATCCTCCTATTAACTATAAGATGTGCCCCAACTTGTATAATGTAGACATTTAATTCCACGTATATTTTCGAGGTGAATTTAACTATTACTTATGGCACACTGGCTTGTGATCACAAAGCTAGAAGAAACTTCAGTTCAATTATCTAACTTGATAGATAATGAATACAATATGCCTTATTTTTTTAAAAAAAAGTTATTTTCACAAAAGAAGTATCTTGCTCAAGTACAGAATCAGGACTATAATTGTGGCCTCTTGGATGAGATTTTTGCCACCAGGTCACAGCCAAAATCTGTTTAAAGACTGCAGCAAGTAGACTGTCATTTGATACTGAAGATTCTCTCATCTCCCTTTTGCTGTTCACACAGTATTTTTCCATGAATGCCTTTTAATGTAATCAATGCTGTGTCCAGAGTTGCTAGAACTGTACATTGCTAATATTCACAGAAATGTGACTCTTTTGTGGCATTTTTAGTAATGTATCTACTCCAGTATGGTAAGTGGCTTTCACTCATAAAACAAGGAAATATGCTGCTGAGAAGTCACTGCTTTGTCACTGCCTCAATTTTTAGTGACAAATCGTTTAAAGAGGAAACACATCTTTTTATTATGATACTACAGGGTTTTATTTAGGTTTGTTTTATTGCAAAATAAAATTCTAATTTTATTTTATCTGAGCACATTAAATATAGCAAATCTTAAATTTTAGTAACTGTGGATACAATTTATTTAAAGATGCATAATTTTTCTGGCTATGTGAATGTGATCCTTGGTTGTAGTCTATATCATTTGGATGTTTTTAAAGCACTGTGTCCATTTTCGGACTCTGCAATTTGGAAGAACCTAGTGAAAACAGAGCATGCGTGTGAAATGAGCACTTTAATGACAGGTTAAGGAATTAAAGATGGTTAACCTGAAAAACAGGGAGCTCAGGAAACGTGCTAATTACCACTGTGAAGTGCACTGTAGTCTCCCCTACCCGCACAGAAAGGAGAGCTCTTGTTAGTGTTGGTGGGGTAGGGATTCAGCAGGGGGAACTCTTGCTGAGTCTTAATTTGTCTTTTAAGACAGGAATTGATGACCATCGGGTTTTTAAGTTATCTCTAGTTATGTCTGAATAAAATGATCTTACAAGTTATCTTTAAGTTCTGTTGTTACCTTTGGGGCAGAGACATTCAAACAGATTTCTTTTGCAATGAAAATGGTTCAGTACAATGAAATGACTGACTTAGAAGACCTGGGAACTGTTTGACCAGCCCCTCATCCTACAGCTGAGGAATCAGAAGCTCAGAGAGAGTGGTGGAGAGGGAATTTGCAGGAAGGGCTATTGACTCTTCTGGAATAGCTTTTCCATCCTTCCGCCCTACTTCTGAGTGCTTGACTTCATGATCAAAAGTGCAGTGGATTTCGTTGGTCACTACACAAAATTAAATTAATGCTTGGGTGGAAGATCAAGCTCAGGATAAATTGGGAAATGTACCTCTTTCAAAGTATTACAGATGATGATTTATTCTGTTAGATCACTGGCTTTCTGCCAGTATGGCCAAGGACAAATAGATTTGTTGACTATAGATGATTAGCAGTTAGAATTATGAAATTTTTGTTATGTCCTAGATCATTGTCCTCTTCTCTCATAAACTAGAAATAAATACGTAGGAGTGGGTGTCTCATACCCCACCACAACTGAACATTATTACTTGGAATTTTTCATACCCAGCAGTAATGTTAGTGTCTCAGCAAGTATTGCTTTCTGAGAACCATGGTCACTACTAACTGCCTCCTTTTCTGTGATTTCAGATCGTGTAGAAAAGGAAAGGGCAGAGAGGGCCAGACAGATTTCCTTGTTGTGATAACCATGAAGTATAACAAGATGCTAGATTTACAAATAGCCTGGATACTGTTTTGCCCAACCTCTCATCGGACAGATGTAAAACCTCAATCCAAATGAAAAAGATACAGCTGGTATTTGGTGGTAGGTAAGGATTAGGAACCAGAAATGAGAAAACATTTGAAAGTTACAGGTGTGTTATAGGTCCTCCTTGGGAAATAGTGATGGCAGTGTTTTAAGGACTTAAAATTAGCATACACATCTTTAGATAGGATGAGAGAAGGCATCTCATCACACATAATTCTCTTAATAGCATTAGCGCTAAGAGTTTTTCTGAAAGAGACAAAGGAACTAGTATTTAAAAAAGAGAAGAACAATATGATGAACACTTGGAGAGGCTGAGGGGCTTTTGACAATTCAGGTTTCTCTCCAGGGTTATGTGGTTTCTCTTTGAAAAATAGAAGTGATCATCACCTATTAGGAGAAGATGATAAAAACAGGAAGCTCTCTGTTGCTATTTGATCATCTTTGACAAGTATCTAACCCTTTCAAATCTCCAGAGAAGCAAAGGTAAATTATGGAACTGGCAGGATTATGGGAATTCATCATTCCTGCTTAATGTAGGAATCTAATCAATCTTTTTGGATTAATATTTAAATTTTCATTACATTTTTTGTCTTTTTTCTTCTTGCTCTTGGTAGTAAGTAAGTTATATTGGAGCCAGAATCTATGTTTAGCACCTTTAATGGCCTTCAAGTCTCAAGAATACTGTACTATACGCATTAATACTCTGTAAATCTTTTTGTTGTCATTACAGTGTATGAAGCCTTGCTATATGTACTTTTAATACATCATGTTGCTGTTTGGAAGAGACTGAAGAATCTTATGTAATTCCTACATTTTATATTAGAGACTAAGGCTAGGAGAGAAGTGTATGTGAATTTCTATACCTACATAGCTGCAGACCATAAACAGAATTTAGATTTACCCACTCTTTTTTTTTAACCTCCTAGTCCAGAACACTAAATCTTTAAGTAAACAATTTTGCTAGAAACATTCATATAGCTGTGATGAGCAACACTGACTGAAATTCAAGATTTTAATAACTCTATTATTAATTAGTTACTTGATTAAAAGGTTTATTTATTCAGCTATTAATATTTCTGGGACATCTTGTGTGCTAAGCACTGGTCTACATAAGCAAATGCAGAAACGTTTCTTCTTCTACATGAAGAAAATCAACAGAATTTTCTCACTTCATGGAATTTGTCTTCTGCTATAGGGGAGAAACAACCAAAGAACTAAAACATTTTGTATATGTCAGATAGTATATAGCACCCACTGCAGTACTCTTGCCTGGAAAATCCCATGGACGGAGGAGTCTGGTGGGCTGCGGTCCATGAGGTCGCTAAGAGTCAGACCCGACTGAGTGACTTCACTTTCACTTTTCACTTTCACGCATTGGAAAAGGAAATGGCAACCCATTGTTGCTATTTGATCATCTTTGACAAGTATCTAACCCTTTCAAATCTCCAGAGAAGCAAAGGTAAATTATGGAACTGGCAGGATTATGGGAATTCATCATTCCTGCTTAATGTAGGAATCTAATCAATCTTTTTGGATTAATATTTAAATTTTCATTACATTTTTTGTCTTTTTTCTTCTTGCTCTTGGTAGTAAGTAAGTTATATTGGAGCCAGAATCTATGTTTAGCACCTTTAATGGCCTTCAAGTCTCAAGAATACTGTACTATACGCAGTTAATACTCTGTAAATCTTTTTGTTGTCATTACAGTGTATGAAGCCTTGCTATATGTACTTTTAATACATCATGTTGCTGTTTGGAAGAGACTGAAGAATCTTATGTAATTCCTACATTTTATATTAGAGACTAAGGCTAGGAGAGAAGTGTATGTGAATTTCTATACCTACATAGCTGCAGACCATAAACAGAATTTAGATTTACCCACTCTTTTTTTTTAACCTCCTAGTCCAGAACACTAAATCTTTAAGTAAACAATTTTGCTAGAAACATTCATATAGCTGTGATGAGCAACACTGACTGAAATTCAAGATTTTAATAACTCTATTATTAATTAGTTACTTGATTAAAAGGTTTATTTATTCAGCTATTAATATTTCTGGGACATCTTGTGTGCTAAGCACTGGTCTACATAAGCAAATGCAGAAACGTTTCTTCTTCTACATGAAGAAAATCAACAGAATTTTCTCACTTCATGGAATTTGTCTTCTGCTATAGGGGAGAAACAACCAAAGAACTAAAACATTTTGTATATGTCAGATAGTATATAGCACCCACTGCAGTACTCTTGCCTGGAAAATCCCATGGACGGAGGAGTCTGGTGGGCTGCGGTCCATGAGGTCGCTAAGAGTCAGACCCGACTGAGTGACTTCACTTTCACTTTTCACTTTCACGCATTGGAAAAGGAAATGGCAACCCACTCTAGTGTTCTTGCCTGGAGAATCCCAGGGATAGAGAAGCTTGGTGGGCTTCCGTCTATGGGGTCACACAGAGTCAGACACAACTGATGTGACTTAGCAGCAGCAGCAGCAACAACAAATAGTATAAGGTGCCATGAAAAAAAAAAATGAGCTGGGAAGGTGAGAAGGGGATTTTAGGAGGCACTGAGAGATTCGTTTAGAATTTTACTTAGGTGGGTCATGGAAGACCTCACTGAAGAGGTGATATTTGGGCAAGGATCTAGACTAGGTAAGGGATTAAGCCATGAGCAAGCAAGGACCTGACATTTGGAGGATCAGCATTCCAGGTAGAGGGAACAGCCAGTGCAGATGCTCTGAGGTGGGAGTATGCCCAGCAGGTATGCTGAGCAGCAAGGAGGCTGTGAAGTGAGTCAGGAGAGAATGTTGGAGATGAGGGTTCATGAGGCCACTGTACCTCTCTATCCACTGGCCCCACTTTTCCTGCTGGCAGCTACCATCAAAGATAGATCTCAGAGCTCAGATGTGCAAAAGGACACCCCTGGGACTATTCAGCCTACCTTCTTCCTAACCTAGAATGCTTCTCACCAAAACCAGTTCCTTCAGACTACCAATACCTGAGTCTGCCAGGTTAACAATGAATACTCTGGAATTCTGAGCTGGGGCTGGGAATTGATCTGCTCGTGAATGCCCTTGGATACCAGAAATTTGGGATGGTACAGATAATTTCCCAGAAGAAAATGTGAGTACCTCTTCTGATGTTGCAAGAGCCTCGTATTACTGATAGGAAAGACAGAAGTGCAATGGGTTTGCAAGAGGTGGCATTCTCTTGATCCTATTGGCAAGTCTGGTGGAGACCTCTGTAAACTGCTGGAGAGCCAGATCAAGTTTGATTTTTAAAGGAGCTGTATGTTTTTCTACAAGTTTCCTCAGAGCCCCTGCAAGTAACCTTTGGGGATTCACTGCATTAGTAAATCTGCATTAGCCCGTTGCCTTCTGGGAAAAGCTAATCCCACTGCTTCTGTCAGCAGAAGTCAGCCCTTGGGCTGGAACCAGCTGTCCTGAAAACAAACTGAGAGCTGGGGGAGAGTTTCAGATCTTCAGGGTAGGTTGAGGTATGCAAGCACCCCTAGGAAATGCTGTAACCAGAAATGTAGACCCAGAAAAAGCACCTGTTTCTATTATTGCTAATTGTTAATAGCTTTCTTTAATATATTAGTTACATGTATAATGCATTTTCCCATCCCTTACCTCACTGTCTCCTCTGCAGTCCTATAAGGCCCTATTGTTGAAATGATGTGTGTAAACCAGCAGCTCTGCATCATCCAGAGCTTATTAGAAATGCCTCATCTAGATCTAGTAGGCTAGAATTTGCATTTACTGAGACTCTAGGCTTTAAAATTTAGGAAGCTTTGCAGTTGGTCCATGGGCGATCATTTCTCCCTGTTACAGTAAGGAACTGGAGGAGCAGCATGGTTGGGTGACTGAGGCAGGGTCAGTCACGTTAGTAATAGTGAGGTGGGGGGGATCGTTCCCAGGGCTTGTGTCTTCTGGACCAGCAGTCTCTTGGCTCCACTCACTTCGTTCCTCTCCATTGACCCTTCGTAGCTTATCTGCAATGTACTAGCTTCAAAGGAGAAGCAACCCCTCTTCTCTGAACCTGGGCTGTCACCTTCTCTTATTCTGTCCACCAGCTGCCCTGGGCCCTCCCTCATCTGCTTGCTGGTTCTGGAAATGCAAACACCCTGAAAAGCTCTGCAGCATTGCTCGCAAGGAGCCAATAACGAGTGAATCTGATAAGAATTGCTGGCATCAGTCTCTTGCACTAGGTTTCTCTGCAAAATCTTTTTAGCTTCTTTGAAAGAAAGGGGTGCAGATTCAGATCAAGGCAACCAAGGGAATACAGCCAGCACATGCTAATGGATCTGAATGGGTTCCCCCCCCACCGTGCTCACCATTATGGGATGACAGATGACATCTCGTTCAGTACCATCCAAAAACGTGTGTGAAGTTGTCTTGTGTGCAGAGAGCTTCCCAGCCCACCATTCACCATAGCTTACTCCAGCCTTGAAACTCATATTCCAATTTTAAGGCTGTAAAACTGGGCCTGCATGTCACTGACATGACACACAGAAAGTGAGTGCTTCATCTTTTGCTGACTAATCAACCCAACAGGTAGGTGAAACTGAGTCTATTAGTAAACAGCACTTTATCAGCAGGAATCATGCTTTGGGAGAGGAAAAGTTCTAACAGAATTTTAAAGAATGTGACTCATAGTTCCTGAGCTATAATTCTTAAAGTAACAGAAGCTCACTAATCGCGCAGTGAATCTTCATATTTTATTAGTCAGTCAGCGAAAAATTTTCTATTTAGTGTGAACCTACTATGTGCATGATAGTCACCCTAGCAGATGGGAGGAGGGGCTCAATGATGAATGAGATGAATGAGATTCTCTGTAGGAGCCTGTGAGTTAATAGATTGTATGCATGTGCCCAGGACAAACTATGATGGGTGACCAAAGGACACTCCTCCTTCCACCCTAAGGATGAAGGCTTAACCTGGGAGGTGACATTTGAGTCCTTTCATGACAGATGGGCAGCTTATGGACCTTCAGTCTCCAGAGGAGTGGCCTTCATAGGGGGTGGGGCAGTGTATGCAAAGACACAGATGAAAGTGCTTGGTTTATATCTGAAGCAGTAAATGAACAATGTATTGACCGTGACTTGTAACCTATGAACTTAGAGGCAAAAGAAATATGTTTTCATTTTCTTTCAATTGTGTCTTTGTCACTGTTTAGCCACTAAGTCATATCTGACCTTTTTACCATCCCATGGCTGGCCAGGCTCTTCTGTCCATGGAATCGTCCAGGCAAGCATACTGGAGTGGGTTGCCATTTCCTTTTCCAGGGGATCTTCCTACTCCAGGGATCAAACCTGTGTCCCCTGCTTGGAGGAGGTATCTTTATCACTGAACCACCAAGGAAGCCCTTCCTTCAATGAAATCAACCTAAATCTGAGTTTCTTTCCCTCTCCCTGGTGATAAATTAATTATTGGGCCTTATTCCCTTCCTACCAGGCAGAGTCCAGGTCCTACCAGGGTCTTGTGAGTCTCAGAGCATTTACAGTTATTAGCCACTGCCCTGGAGTGTGTGCCATGCCTGGGATGTAAGCATCTTGACTGCTACCGAGAACTCTTCTTTGCCTGGGTTGCACTCCCCAGGCAGCCTTGCCACCATCATTCACCTACTTCGCCTCTGCACTCTCCTGGATAGATTCTTAATCCAAAGGGAAGTTTTACCCCCACCTAGATATTCTTAAGCAGAGAAGGCAATGGCACCCCACTCCAGTACTCTTGCCTGGAAAATCCCATGGACAGAGGAGCCTGGTAGGCTGCAGTCCATGGGGTCGTTAAGAGTTGGACATGACTGAGCGACTTCACTTTCACTTTTTACTTTCATGCCTTGGAGAAGGAAATGGCAACCCACTCCAGTGTTCTTGCCTGGAGAATCCCAGGGACGGGGAAGCCTGGTGGGCTGCTGTCTATGGGGTCGCACAGAGTCAGACACGACTGAAGCAACTTAGCAGCAGCAGCAGGAGATGTTCTTAAGAGCCCCTTTCACAGTCTCCTCAGTGACTCTATTCTTTTCCAAGAGCTCTGGTCTTCAGATAGACTGGAGCTGTCTTCCTTGCTGGAAAAATCCCTGAGTTGAGGAAACGCTACCTTAGGTGACCTACTTCAAGTAGCAGAGGCAAAGGAGAACAAATGGGAGAGAACATTTTAACAAACAGCGGCACCACCTGCCGAGTTCCTGGATGCGAGGCCTGAGGTGGGCAAAGGAGAGTGGTGGGTGCTCACCCGGGGTGCTTTGTTGGGGTGGTGGGAAGCGGGAGCAGTGGGGGCCTCTTCCACTGACTCCTCTGGTTTCCTGACTGAGGTCATAAGGGCCTGCATTTTGGTCTGAATCTCAGCTTTCTAAACCCTTTTGTCACATGTGAACTTGCCTCTAGTGCGCATTCAGAACAAGAGTCGGCTCACCCTCCATTCTAAGCTGGGCAACTTTCACCCCGGATCCCGTCACCGTCTGTGTCTTTGCTGCATCAGCACCATGCTCAAGGTCTCTGGTGTTTTCATCCCCATTCTCCACTGGCTTAGCTTATCAACCTGCTCAAGTCTATCCTATTTAAAAGTGCAGCAGCGGCAGCAGCACATGAAAAGTCCTCTTTACCTGCCATCACTTTCCAGTTCCTTTCTTAACTCTCTCCTTCACAAAATCCCTGATCATGCCTGAGAAACTGCTAGGGCAGCTCCAGTCTTGGAAAGACAGATGGGCTCTGCGACTTACTGTAAATTCTTGGAAAATACACCATAAGCGGTTTGAAGTCTCAAGTTCATAATTTCTAAAATGATAACGGTGAGGCCAACTTTGAAGTGCTCTTGTCAGGATTCAATAAAAAAGTAGGTAAATTACTTAACACAGCCCTTGTATATAGTAGACACTAAAGATATGGCACTATTATTATCATCCAGACATACTGTACCCTTGGCCTGAAAACCTACTCTTCCCTCTCATATTCATCCAATTTACCTGGCAGATTTCTGCTTATTCTTTAATACTCTGTTCTGGTATCTGCTCCCATTTTATTCCCCCTTCCCCCTCAGCCCATTATAGTCCCAGTGTCCTCTCATGGTAACTAAGACATTGTCTGACATTTGTTAAATATCTGCCTCCTCCTCAACACAACTCTGAGAGGTCCTTGAGAACAGTACCTCTTGTCTCCATGTCCTCGTTTGGGCCCTGACATGTCAACACTCAAATACTTACTGAATTTAATTTCATTTCACAGAGATTTTCATAGTGCTTATTATGTGCTAGGCACTTTTTGTGTGTTAAGTGACTTTAGTTGTGTCTGACTCTTTGCAACCCTGTGGACTCTTCCATCTTTGTGACCCACCAGGCTCTTCTCTGTCCAAGGGATTCTCCAGCCAAGAATACTGGAATGGATTGCCATTCCCTTCTCCAGGGGATCTTCCCTACACAGGGACTGAACCCGCGTCTCTGATGTCTCCTGCATTGGCAGGCAGATTCTTTACCTTGCAAAATGTTGAATAAATAAAGGGAATGAGTTCTGTGATTCATGTTGAAAGTGGTATAAAATGTACGTTATGACACTGATGAAAAAGAGATCAATATGATCATAACACTGAATAGAAATTTGCTTATTGTCAAAATGTCAAAATACATTTTTACCCTGATTTTGAATTACTGAAGGAAGAAACTACTATTTGTATTTTCTTTTCCATTAGAGGAGAGCAAAAAATGGAAAAGAGTTTAATTTCAGTCACCTCTGGAGTGTGGTCCCATAGTCTTTTTCCTACAAGGATGCAGTTTACTTTTGAGCAGCTGTTTAGAACAGATGAACTTCCTAAAATGGCCCTGGAGAGAAAAAAGCAAACGGGCAGCTGCTTGACCTTTTTCCAAATGAAAAAACAAACCCTGATCAGTTGGTCTTGATTGACACGTGTGGAGTCGAGGAGTCTTTGATCAGTTTTTGTACCAAATTACCCGTGTTGATTACTCACTGTCGCTAATGTTATACCACAGATCTTCTGGTGGGTCTGATGTATGTTTCCATTTTAGCTCCAGAAACGCAGTCAGCTGTGGACTGCAGCTGGGCCAGTGGTGACCTATGGGAAGATGAAGAGAAAGTGTTCCTTAGTTTTTCTATGGATCAGTTGTTTAGGGATTACCTGGTATAGTTGAATTAGGCAGGTTTCTAGGACCCACCCTGAATCTACTGGTCTAGGATCCAGAGAGGATTCCCAGATGCTGTGTTGAGAGCAAATACCCTTAATGTAACTTGTAGAACAACACAATTTGAGTGCTACTGTCTGAGCTTGGGCTGCCTTAACTTTATTCTATAGACTGTTGTTGTTTTTCAGTCACTCAGTTGTGTTCAACTCTTTGCAAAACCATGGACTGCAGCATATCAGGCTTCCCTGTCTTTCACCATCTCCAAGTCCACTCAAACTCATGTCCGTTGAGTCAATGATGGCATCCAACCATCTCATGCCCCCTTGTCCTCCTGCCGTCAATCTTTCCCAGCATCAAGGTCTTTTCTAATGAGTTGGGTCTTTGCATCAGGTGGCCAAAGTATTGGAGCTTCAGCATCAGTCCTTCCAATGAATATTCAGGACTGATTTCCTTTAGGATTGACTGATTTGCTCTCTTTGCAGTCCAAAGGACTCTCAAGAGTCTTCTCCAACACCACAGTTCCAAAGCATCAATTCTTTGCCACTCAGCCTTCTTTATGGTCCAACTCTCACATCCATACATGACTACTGGAAAAACCATAGCTTTGACAAGATGGACCTTTGTCAGAAAAGTAATGTCTCTGCTTTTTAATATGCTGTCTAGGTTTGTCATAGCTTTTCTTCCCAAGAGCAAGTGTCTTTTAATTTCATGGCTGTATGTGAATTCTGGGAGGGACACAAGCATTCAGACCATTCAACCACTGAGGTAGCAATATGACCTTTTACTGTGTCATAGAAGATGGGAATAGCTCTAGAACTTAATCTGACATTTCCAAAAGAAAGACAGATTCTCTTTTTTCTTTCTTGCTGGATGTGATCAATTCCTTGATGTTTAGACCTGCACAGGAGCTTAGAGACTGAGTTTACATTAGAACGAACTTATTCTTAAATCTATTTTGGCTTGGTTGTGCCGGTGATTTCAATTCTGTTTTCTGTGCCTGTAGGAAGGAAAAAAGGAATGGATTTTCTGGATGATCAGCATTTGAATTGCTTGAGAATGATAAAAATAAGCCCTGCAGAGTAGTGGTTAAAGAGTTGATATATGAGGCAGGGCTGTAGTCACCACCTGAGTGATGGCAGCTGCCCCTCAGAAATTTTCTTTCTAACTTTGCAACAGCTGCTTAATATAGCAGGGAAGTGTTCCTTTTTAAAGCCCTGTTAGGAGGTGCCAGTGCAGATGAGCGTGTCCTCTCTGACATCTTAGAAAAGTAATGTCTCTGCTTTTTAATATGCTGTCTAGGTTTGTCATAGCTTTTCTTCCCAAGAGCAAGTGTCTTTTAATTTCATGGCTGTATGTGAATTCTGGGAGGGACACAAGCATTCAGACCATTCAACCACTGAGGTAGCAATATGACCTTTTACTGTGTCATAGAAGATGGGAATAGCTCTAGAACTTAATCTGACATTTCCAAAAGAAAGACAGATTCTCTTTTTTCTTTCTTGCTGGATGTGATCAATTCCTTGATGTTTAGACCTGCACAGGAGCTTAGAGACTGAGTTTACATTAGAACGAACTTATTCTTAAATCTATTTTGGCTTGGTTGTGCCGGTGATTTCAATTCTGTTTTCTGTGCCTGTAGGAAGGAAAAAAGGAATGGATTTTCTGGATGATCAGCATTTGAATTGCTTGAGAATGATAAAAATAAGCCCTGCAGAGTAGTGGTTAAAGAGTTGATATATGAGGCAGGGCTGTAGTCACCACCTGAGTGATGGCAGCTGCCCCTCAGAAATTTTCTTTCTAACTTTGCAACAGCTGCTTAATATAGCAGGGAAGTGTTCCTTTTTAAAGCCCTGTTAGGAGGTGCCAGTGCAGATGAGCGTGTCCTCTCTGACATCTCCAAATGGTTTTTCATGTCATTTGTCACACCAGCATAGGAATCCTGATTTTAAAGTGATGGCAGCTGCAGATCTCTTGAGATCGCCTAACACTCCAGCTACTGCCAGAGCACACCAGCATGTATAAGCCAGAGAATTCTTGTAGATGTTTAGAATCCAGTCCTTTGCCTAAGGACATATGTGATCCATCTATAACTGTTGTCCAGTAGATTTATATCAGAGTGCAATTCTGACACTCTTACCACCTGTTTATCCTGCTGCTGCTGCTGCTAAGTCGCTTCAGTCGTGTCTGACTCTGTGTAACCCCATAGACAGCAGCCCACCAGGCTCCTCCGTCCCTGGGATTCTCCAGGCAAGAACGTTGGAGTGGGCTGCCATTTCCTTCTCCAATGCATGAAAGTGAAAAATGAAAGGGAAGTCGCTTAGTCGTGTCTGACTCTTCATGACCCCATGGGCTGCAGCCCACCAGGCCATGGGGTTTTCCAGGCAAGAGTACTGGTGTGGAGTGCCGTCGCCTTCTCCACAGTTTATCTTGCTTGAGAATATAATCTAATCCTTGTATTCGATTGCCTCCTGTACTCCAATGACTTGTATGTCTCCAGGTGGGAACAGTCTCATGAAGTTCAGACCCAAACCCCTCCAGCTCTACAGGCCTGGGTTGAACACATTATCCTCTCCCGCATTACTCCCCTTTCCCTGTTTTTTTCCAACTTGCCAAATGGCACCACAGTCTCCCAGGTCCCGACAGCAGAAGCTGAGAGCTCTCGTCAGGATCCCCCTCTCCTCACCCAGTTAGACTCCATGTACCCATTTGTCATCCCTAGTTTAGATGGTGATGCCCCTCTGGTCTACTGTCTCAGTTCCGACACTCTTCACTTCTTGTCTGCAGTGATGGATGGCCCTGCTCCTGCTGGCAGTACCTCTTCTCCCCTCTGCCATTTACAATAAAGCGCGGATTCTATACTGAGCCAGGTGGCTTGCAGTCAGGAACTGTACTGAATGAATGTGATATTTACAGGCCATCCCTGAGCTGACTACAATACTGAACATCAGAACAACTTGAGGACTTGGTTAGCTGAGTCTAGCATGTGTGCTAAGTCGCCTCAGTTGTATCTGAATCTGTGCAACCCCGTGGGCAGTAGTCTGCCAGGCTTCTCTATTGATGGGATTCTCCAGACAAGAATACTGGAGTGGGTTGCCATGCCTTCCTCCAGGGGATCTTCCCAACCCAGGGATGGAACCCTTGTCTCGTATATCTCCTGCATTGGCAGGCAGGTTCTTTACCACTAGCACCACCTGGGAAGCCCTAGCTGAGTCCAGCACCAGGCCCTTATTAAATATATTTATGGAAATAAATTATTTAGCCTAATTTAGGGCAGATTCCAAATCTCCCCATTCTGTAATCCTGGCAGCTCATGAACCAAAACCTTAACTGTAGGGTTGTTTTTACTTATTATTATGGTTCTAGCACTAAACTACTTCGCAAATAGAATATGCTTTGTTTTAGTATGCTTAAATAAATAGTAATTTTTTTGTGTGTGAACTGAATCAATGGAAGAAGGTACTTCTTTGTATACTTGAGAGTGAGGGACCCTCAGATCAAACAGAGAAGAATCCATTCATTTATAAATATACATGCTATAGTTAAAGAGAAGAAGCAAGTCACCTGAGCTTGTCTGTCTGGGCTGTTCTAATGCCTCTCACGTCCCTTCCTGGGTTTCCCACTGTGCATTCGCTGATCTCAGTTGCTGAGTTTTCTGTCTGCACCAGAGCTCATCTCACCATCTAACCTCTTTGGCTTTGACCATGTAATGACCCAAATAACCCCTGCAATAGCGTATTCATTTTAGTGATTTCTTCATTTCCCCTTCCTGCCATCACCTCCCAACCAGAGGTCACCACCTCCTATGTTACCATCCTAGCCTATTTGGGTGTATAGTCCCTCAAGCTCCTTTTACCTCCTGAACCTGGTCCCTGGGCAGAGTCCTGTCTCCTTTGCCCCGTCTGCTTCTGGAGCAGGCATCACCTTCTCGGTCCTGTTTGGCACCTGGCTATGGCGTGAGTCGTCTGAGTGCTCCGCTTGGTCTCACTCTGTTTTAGAAAGGTTTAAGCACTGACCGTTACTTTCAGACTTTGCCAAGGGCCTTCCAAAGTCCCTCCCCTGCTTCTTCCTTTTGAAAACTGCTTTCTTAGCATTGAGGGATTAGGACCTGTGAGACCAGCTATTTTTTTCTATTAATGGAAGAAGCCCACAGTCTGGAAATGTTTTGCCAACCCAGGAGCAAAAGAGGTTTGTTTTTGTTATTTTCATCCTTTAAACTGTGAGGTTTTACAAGCACACATTCCTCTGGTGGCAGAGAGGATGAGAGAGACAATTTTATATTCTCCAGCTCAGGAAGAATTACACTGTAATTCTGTACTACAGCTCAGAACAGCCTCTCAGGCTCCAAGCTGAAGCTCCACTGTCTGCCTCTTCAGCTGGATCCTCGATACTGAACAACTACATGGAGAAATGGCACACAGCAGCTGTCATGGTTTAACAGCTGTAGAACAATAAGGTGCTTGCCATTAGGTCTGATCCCTGGGTGTGGTGGTAGTACTGGGCTGAGAGCTGGGCTTCCTCGTGTGAGAAGCTTTATGCAGATCTCCTTATGATCTGAAGATGGTGCTGAACTGTTTATCTTCTGCTGACCTTCCCAGCCCCACCATGCACATCTCACTCTGCGGCCTTAGCCAGCTGCTCACATTACCCATGCAAGTCTGGCCTTGCACGCTTCCTTTATTCCTCCCGACCCTTATTTTACTAGGATGTTGCTGCTTTTTCTACTTCTTTCTTTTGTGTTTAAAATACTTACTACTCTCCAAAACGGGAATCGGAAGTAGCATAGTAGCTGTAGCAAGTGTGTTCAGCTGTGTCTGAGTCTTTGTGACCCTACAGACTGTAGCCCGCCAGGCTCCTCAGAGCAGTGCTTGTCAAAGGTGGTCCCCGCTCCTGCAACCTTAGCCTTACCTGGGACCTTATTAAGAGTACAGGCCTCCGGCCCCAACCTAGACCTCCTCTATCAGAAACTCTGGGGTGGGGCCCAGCAGTCTGTGTTTGAGTGAGCCCTCCAAGGGGTTCTGAAACATTTTGAGCTTGAGAACCATTGCTTTAAACTGAATTCCACATCCTCCTCTTACCCTAGGGGGCACTGTCAAAGGTTTTGTGATAGTGGATATAAGTCAGACTGGCTTACAGCAAGGCCCTAGAATTCTGCATTAAACCATGGAGTTGACTCTGTTTTCATTTGCTTCATAAATGGTTATGGAGGAATCCTTAGTAAATGGAAGGGAATATGGTGGGCTTTAAGGAAATTTCAGGTGTGACTTAGACATGAATTTTGTACATCTATGAACTGTAGGGAAAGGAGGGAGGTTTAAGAACAGCTACCAACTACAGGGCAAGAATTGGCAAATGGTCTAAGAGAAACTTTCTGGAGGGAGCGAATGATTCTTGGTTAGAGCATAGGGACATGGATGGGTTTGAATCATTTAAGGACGATCATTAAATTCAGGGGTGAGAGAACAAGACTCAGAGAGGAAGGGTCTCTGACCTTGAAAAGTTTCCAATGGGAGAGAGGGGCGGGAGGGAGAAGAGACAGATGCAATAACCACGGTGGCTACCAGTGCAGAGTGTGAGCTCTGCTGCCAGCCTGGCCTCACATTCTGCACCTGCCTTTTACTCGCTGTGTGAATCTGAGCGATTTCCCCAAGCCTTCTGTCTCTGCCTCAGGTCTCTCATCTGTAAAGGGGAACAGTAAGAGCCTCCACTGCACAAGCTTGTGGGGATAAGCACACAGTATTAGATGAAAAGCATTTGGAACACAGCCTGGCACATCGTAAGGGCCCCTGTAGGTGTTATTTATTTTGTCTTTAAGTATTGTGATGGCAACTTGCATGACACAGCCAGAAGTGGGTGTTCTATAATGTAAATGTGCTGATGATGTTTTGCTCATGGTGGACTAGTTCTAGGAAGCATTTAGACAGTGAGCCCAACCAGGCTCAGTGGAATGACTTTGTATTGGTCAAGAATACAGTGCCAGAACTTATTCGATCAGAAAATGATTCCAGTGTTTATTCTTTTGACTAATGGATTCTCAATCAATCTGTTTCAACTTATAAGCTAGTATTGCCTAATTCAGAACAATCAATGCCAGGCAGCCCACCCATGGTACTGCCTTTGTGTAAGATAAAAACATGCTGGAAGCTGTCTTCTGCATCACCCAAAGGCAACTTGCAGTAAAAAACGGAGAGTAAGGGTCACATTTCATCCACATTAGTACCAAGGCATTCTGCTCGTGCATAGACCAAATGGCTTTTTTCTCCCCTATTTCCAGATTTAGAGTTTCCTAGTCTTTGGAGTCATTTGTATCTTCCTGTTAGAAGAAAAAGAAAAGCAATATACTGAATTAACTAGCAAAATGACTAGAAATTATTATTCATCGGAGCAATTGGAAATACAGTTCAAAGGAAACTCTCTCTGTGTATAGGTATCAAATGCCCCAGGCATCACCGCATGAGGTAGAGTTTGCCTGCTACAGCATCCAGGGTTTCTGTCTGGTCCATCCTTGTGCAGAAGAGAGATAAGGGATGGAGAGGAGGAGTGAAGTCCTCTTAGCCTTTCACTTCACAAGGTATTGTAGATGCTGGGCTCAGGTTTGCCTCTGGAATTATGTTTAGTCAACCCTCCATATGAGAGCCAAAAGAGAGCTGATTATCTGGAGGGTTAGAGTTTGAAAGGTAAGGAAAGAGTAGAGGCCATACTTGGAATGCCATGTTTGTGTGTATGGTTGGGGGTAATGAGCTATTCATTCTACACCAAGTTATGCCATCTCTGTGATGTAAGTTTGGGCTGGGGTCAGGAAGACAGCCTGTCACTGTGGACTGAGCAAATCCAGATTGTGGACCATGGGCTTACCAGACACTGTGTGTCTACCGAAACATTGTATTGGCTTGTGAGGGCTGTTCTAACAAAACATAATAACCTGAGTGGCTTAATCAACAGACATGTGCTTTTTCGCAGTTCTGGAGACGAGAAGTCCAAGATCAAGGTGCCAGCAAGGTTGGTCCCTTCTGAGGGCTGTAGAAGAAAATCTGCTCTGTGACCCACCCCCCAAGCTTTCGATGGCCTACTGATGATCTCTGCTGTTCCTTGGAAGAACCCTGCCTCTGCCTTCACCTTCACATGGCATTCTCCCTGCACATGTCTATCTCCAAATTTCCCCCCAATATATTGGGTTACAGCTCATCCTCATGACCTCATTTAGCTCAGCTACCTTTGTAAAGACCCTATCTATAAATATGGTTATGTTTTAAGGTACTAGAGGTAAGGGCTGCAGCATATGAATTTGGGGAATGCTCAATGCAGCCCACACACTCACATATAATTCCTGGTAGCTCAGACCGTAGTGGAGAAGGAAATGGCAACCCACTCCACTACTCTTGCTTGGAAAATTCATGGATGGAGGAGCCTGGTGGGCTGCCGTCTCTGGAGTCACACAGAGTTGGACATGACTGAAGTGACTTAGCAGCAGCAGCTCAGATGGTAAAGAATCTGCCTGCAATGCAGAAAAGACAGGAGACCCAGGTTCAGTCCCTGGGTTGAGAAGATCCTCTGGAGAAGGAAATGGCTACCTACTCCAGTATTCTTGTCTGGGAAATTGCGTGGACAGAGCAGCCTAAAGGGCTATAGTCCATGGGGTCGCAACAGTCAGACACGGGTTAGCGACTAATACTTTCACATATAATGAATCCACTGTAATTCAGTCCCATATACCATTGCTTGAAGAGAGCCGTAAACCATGAAATGGGAAACCTATGGAGTGATGCCAGCTCTACCTCCAAGTTACAATTTACTCAGGCACATAGGCTCTGAGGCCTCTTCTATATAAATAGGGGATTTGGTGGTGTTCTCTTGTATTTCTTTTATCTAGGACTAGTTTGTACATCCTTCTCTGAAGTTCTCCCAATCTTTCAAGGAAGTCTTAAATTGGTTAATAGCATCATACTTAGCCTCTTGGCTTCTAGTGATGTGAGCTGGGCCAAGGACTCCCCCAAGCACTTATCCCAACAGTGGACTTATCCCAACAGTGGAGGAAGAACTGATTTATGCTTTAAGCTGTCAAGAAAACTCATGGAGCCTTCTGGTTTTGTGGATGTTTATTAACGGGTTCCTATCATTGCCATCATCCTCTACATCCTCCATATGAACAGGCTTTGTTGAAAGTCAATTGCCTGAAGTGAGGTCTTAGATTTAGGACTCTCTCGGAGCATGGACAGTGCCAGATGTCACCCATCAGCACAGCTGATGCAAATGATAAGCTACACTACCCAGATCTGAGTTGTTTCCCCTGATCTGCTGAGCCTTTAGTGAGTACCTGTGAAGTACACTTGGGGAAGGTTGAATTTCAAGCATCTTTGTAACCTATTTTATAGACACACATGACATTTAGATTCTTCATTTGTTTTGGAATGTTTTGTAAGTATGTGTGTATTTTATCAGAGCATACATTTTCAAATATCATAAACTTACTATCTGTGTATATTGGGCAAGATGCTTCGCCTCTCTGAGCATCAGATTCCTCATCTAGAAAGCAGGCACAAAAATCTCCATTCTGTCCCCTTCTCAGGACTGTGAAAATGGATCTGCTAAAATGGGGGACAATGACTGAAGATGAAGAGAGAGACCATCTGTCCCTGTTTATATCTGTTGTCTTGGGTGGCAATTAATAGCATCTCCTTGAACTCCCAAAAATGCTTGTTTGCATAATGAATTATATGATCATCTTATAAAACAATAAATGTGAAGATTCTTCATCATTCATGTCACTATACAAATGATCTTAAATTCTGGTTCTTAAGTAATCTCACTTAAAACAAAATATTTTTAGGGCATCTGTTGACTTCTGCCCAAATTCAATGCTGAATTTTGCTCTGCTCAAGCCCTTTCATGAAAATACATGTACTCTTAGCTTAAAATTTCCCCAGTTTTGCTATTCAAGGGGACACTGCTTTAGGAAAGATCCTCAGTGTTCTTATTTGTTGATAGTAATAAATCCTTCCCTCTAAAAAAATTTTTTTTAAGAATAATTTTCCTTTTACTTACTTCATAGATTCAGAATAATCTACTTGCTGTGAGCTCAGTAGACCAGACGTATTCATGTAACTGATGTCAGGGGCCCTGGTGCACCTCCAGTGGGCCCCACTGCTGCTTTGCCCTAGGACTGGCCCAGGCTCTGCCAGCACTCAGGCTATCCACAGGCTTCAGCCACTCCACTGATCTTCCCCTACTGCTTACTCTACCCCTGGGATACAGGATAATACTAGTTTTCCTGGTTCACCCATTTCTTTCTGCTCCTGAAAACATGTACTTAAGCCCTGTCCATTCTGAGGATAAAAGCACTGAACTCCCTGGTAGACAGATGGCCATGTAAAGAATGAAAACATGGGGAGGCTGCAGAGTTTAAGAAAGGATACAGTGTTCTTACAAAGTCCTTGGCCTATGTTTCCCTACTGTCTTGTGTTGACAGTAACTGCAAACCCCAGTGGGCTACTATCCTCTACATTTATGCCTAAGGCTGGGACACACCACAGCTCTTTTCTCCTTAGAGTCCATTTTCTCCTTTTGGAAAAAGCATGCCCACCTCAATATCCTATCTCTCAACCAATGCCAAATAACAGGTTATAGTCTTTTCTTGAAAGAGCATTTGCATCTCAGAAGATTTATAGACTGGAGAACATTCATTTAATGAGGGCTTTTATTCCTCTAATAATATGGGGCTTCCCTGGTGGCTCAGATGGTAAAGCATCTGCCTACAATGCAGGAGACCTGGGTTTGATCCCTGTGTCAGGAAGATTCCCTGGAGAAGGAAATGGCAACGCACTCCAGTATTCTTGTCTAGAGAATTCCATGGACCGAGGAGCCTAAAGAGTTGGACATGACTGAGCGACTTCACTTTCACTTTATTATTATTATCATTAAAATTTTTGGTAGTGGAAAGCAACTTAGGGATCACAAAATCTACTGCACCTCATTTCCCTTTGTACAGTTGAAGAAAATGGGAGTTTGGAGATGAATAACTATCCTTTAATCACAGAGAAGCCTCATTCTGGGTCTTCAAGCTCAAGATTTCATGTCAATAAACCATCACAGTCATTTATGTATCATTTTGTTCTTGTAAGATATGTTAGATGTGTTTGCCAATGAATAATGAAATTCTAGATGGATTATATAGTTTCTAAAAGTATATCACAAATGCTTAGTCTCTTGCTTCTGTGGGTTGTAGTGGCCAGATTTTGGCATCAACACTTTTGATCTTCATGAGGTTTTGATTATTTAGAAAGCAACTAATCAGAGTTTATAGCATGTAATAATTTATCATGTAATGGTCATGTAATAATTATGGCATGTAGTCATTTGTCATGAGGACAATAACTGCTTTGGGTTGTTCTAGTGATTAAATGAGATAGGGCATGAAAAATCCTGAGCATGAGTGTGAATTACTGGGCTGCAAAGCTAGTTGTAGGAGTGATTTCTTAGTGAGAGAGCCAAGTCTTAAAACCCCCAGCACTGACATTTGAACGAGCTGGATTCAAGGACTGGGTGATTGTGAAAGGTCTCTGAATGAGTCTTCAAGATTGCAGACGGCCTACTGTGCTTCTGTATACAGAACAGCATTCTTTGCATTTTTCTTGCTAACACACTAGGCCTCTTTGTGGTTGTCCTCTTTGTGGGGCTGCTCTTTTAGGCAGCCTGCTGGTGTGACCATGAATCAGTGATGAGAATACCTCCCCATGCTTCAGGGGAGATTCAGGGAGGCGAATCACCCATAGTTACTCATTTCATGGACAAAAATGCCCTTCTACTGCTCAATTGCTACCAAGGCCTGGTTTTAGACATCCCCTTCTCCTAGCCAGAGCCCTCAACTTGAAGTGGTTATTCCCCTGAATCCAAGCAACTGCACCTCTCATATGCATGCAAATCTCTTACTGCCCTTTATATTGTGCCTATCTCCCCACTTTTTTCCCTCTATCTCCCAGTATGCCTTGAGGAGAATCTGACACATAGTAATAGGTCTTGAAATGAGCACTGAAATTGAGTTGAGCAGGAGAAAGAAGATGAGGGAATTCAATGGATCAGGGCCAGATCTTTACTCCTCATGGAATATGTCCAACTCTTTTTAGTGCCAAGGGTTCTAAACTTCATCATTGTACCTGGGCTGCATATTTCTATGGCACTGATAGATTACTTGGCAGCAACTTGGCGGCAGGGAAGCTCAGAAACATTTATGGAAATGTAAGCGAATTGATTAATAAAGAAGGCGGAAAGAAGCCCACACAGTTTTCCCCTCCATGCTCTGTTACTTTTAAACAGAAACAAATCCTAGTGTTTGTGTTATCACTTCAACAGTTTGGTAAATAACGGAGCCTTCTCACTGATCTGCCCTCTTATGCTTACAGTGGTAAAATGTGATGATTAGTCATGGATAAAAACTCTATGCATCTTTCCAAACTGCTTTGGCAATATGTATGCAGGAATTTGAGGTAAATAGAGATGAATGAATGGGTATCCATGTAGAGTAATGATTTTAATATGTGTTCACTGACTGGGAATTTTCAAGTTTGCTCACACCAAATTTTAAAAAAATTAGACACGGTAGTGATTTTAATTTTATTTTTCAGTAGCAGGAGGACCTTATTTTTCAAAGCTTTTGTTAAAAGATCCAGAACAGTCCTCAAGATAGTTGGACAGGGAGGTATGTGTTGGAGAGGTTGGTTTCTTTTCACTCCATTCTAGGCCCTTCTTACAACTCTAGATCTCTATGGAACAGAGAGAACTTCCCCATGATTTCCCATCTTTATCACTCAGGCAGTTTACTGTATATGACTATTGGACTGGAAGTCAAGGAAGAACACTTCTAGCTCTGCTTTAACCATTAACTTGCTATAACACTGAGTAAGCCAAACTCTTTCCCTGGGTCTCAAGTTTCTTCACTGATGAGATAAAGTAATTTGTCTATATGAGCTCCTTGGTATGAGGAGTGATAGTTTCATTTTAGTCAGTCTTATAATGAAAAGCTATTTAGTCCTTTACATGATTTTAGTACTAGGTATGGGCTTGGTCAGCTTTAGTTTTCTTGTGTGATCTCCAAATTTTCTTTCTTTTTGTGGCCCAGGATGCTTTGCGGTATGCCTCCATTTGACAATGGGCTTCAGCTTCTCACCTCACTAGAGGACTGTTTCCAGTCCGTGTGAGCTTTCCCATTCATTACCTCCTGTGATCTTTATGGAAAATGTGTGAGGTAGCAAGGAGGGCGCTGCACGTCTATTTTATAGTAGGGAAAGTGTTAAACTCACCCACCTGGCCCAAAGTCACACAGCTGGTGAGTAATGATGGTTATTCCCACCTACTCATCTGATGCTTTTCGACTGTTTATTGGGTATTTTGACCTCTTAGGAATCTGGTAGTTAGAGAACATAACTAATCCATGGAATTTCCAGCAAAAGTCTCATGAACTTTTTTGTCTTTAAAAATTGATTTCTATACATGTATCCAGCTGTTTACCTGAAACTGTCATGACTAATCAGCTATCAGTCCAGTTCAGTCACTCAGTCATATCTGACTCTTTGCGACCCCATGAAACTCAGCACGCCAGGCCTCCTTGTCCATTACCAACTCCCGGAGTTCACTCAGACTCACGTCCATCGAGTCAGTGATGCCATCCAGCCATCTCATCCTCTGTCGTCCCCTTCTCCTGCCTCCAATCCCTCCCAGCATCAGAGTCTTTTCCAATGAGTCAGCTCTTCATATGAGGTGGCCAAAGTACTGGAGTTTCAGCTTTAGCATCATTCCTTCCAAAGAAATCTCAGGGCTGATCTCCTTCAGAATGGACTGGTTGGATCTCCTTGCAGTCCAAGGGACTCTCAAGAGTCTTCTCCAACACCACAGTTCAAAAGCATCAATTCTTCGGTGCTCAGCCTTCTTCACAATCCAACTCTCACATCCGTACATGACCACTGGAAAAACCACAGCATTGACTAGACAGACCTTTGTTGGCAAAGTAATGTCCCTGCTTTTGAATATGCTTTCTAGGTTGGTCATAACTTTCCTTCCAAGGAGTAAGCATCTTTTAATTCCATGGCTGAAACCACCATCTGCAGTGATTTTGGAGCCCCCAGAAATGAAGTCTGACACTGCTTCCACTGTTTCCCCATCTATTTCCCATGAAGTGATGGCACCATATGCCATGATCTTAGTTTTCTGAATGTTGAGCTTTAAGCCAACTCCTCTTTCACTTTCATCAAGAGGCTTTTTACCTCCTCTTCACTTTCTGCCATAAGGGTGGTGTCATCTGCACATCTGAGGTGGTTGTTATTTCTCCCTGCAATCTTGATTCCAGCTTGTACTTCTTCCAACCCAGCGTTTCTCATGATGTACTCTGCATATAAGTTAAACAAGCAGGGTGACAGCCTTGATGTATTCCTTTTCCTATTTGGAACTAGTCTGTTGTTCCATGTCCAGTTCTAACTGTTGCTTCCTGATCTGCATACTATACCCCAATACAAAATAAAACATTTTAAAAATTGACTTCTATGTGTCCTGTTTTCTTCATCCCACAGTAATAACCAGCAGACCGTATCATCTTAAAATGTCTCTTAACCATTCATTAGGTCTCCTGACTGTCACTCTTGCCTTCTCCAATACATCTTCTATTCTACAACCAGGCACAAGAGTAATCACATAATTCTCCTTTAGTGTTTTCCTACTGTCTTTCCTAGAGACTCTGTGGGGGTAATCTAAGTTCCTCTCCTTGGTATATAAACCATTCATAGTCTGGCTTTTGCCTTTCTCAACAGCCCTTTGCCCCTTCCCATTTCCATGTCCTCTATTCATTTGCTCAAAAACTGATTTTCACACCCATGATATTCCAGTTTTCATGCTAGGATGAAGATGAAAGTTGATAAATGAGGTAAATCCAGGTGATTCCCTGTCTGAGATAACTATCTAAGATCTAGCTGAGCCAAATATCATGTATTTGACACTGCTCAGCCCAAGTTGTCCTCTCATTTTACTCATCCTCTCTCTACTTGGCAAACTTCTACACATCTTCCGAACTCAGTCACCTCTGTGATGCCTCATGGAGAACTGAACTAAACTATCATTTTAGCTCCTATTGTGCTTTGTATGGACTTCCCTGGTGGCTCAGAGGTAAAGAATCTGCCCACAATGCAGGAGACCTGGATTCGATATATCTCCGTGAGCACTGTAAAAGTAACCATTCTCTAGACTGCAGACTCCTTTGAAGGTAGGAAATTCAATATACATTAATGTCATGTTTTAGCATTTGTGAGTCAGAGAACTACACAATTAATAAAGCTCTGCCCAAGAATACAAGACCATTTACTGTATTTGTAGTATTTTTAGAAAGGGTGATCTGCCTGTAGACGTATCCCAATGTTTTATCATTTCTGTTACATCATGTCCTAGATCATTCTTCATTTCAGCTGATTATGTGAACCTCTTGACAGTTGCTGTTGGTTTAAGTTAACCTTCATATAACTGCGGAAAGTGGCGGCTAGGGTAGATGGGTAAACCAGTCATGTGTGCTTGTCATTTACATTGTTCATTAAGCTTCCTTTAGCAGACATAAAATGAAGAAAGACCTAGGTATGGGCCATGCTTTTTGCTCAGTTTAGGTTATTTTGGATCATCTCAGTTCAGTTCAGTCGCTCAGTCGTGTCTGACTCTTTGTGACCCCATGGACTGCAGCACGCCAGGCCTCCCTGTCCATCACCAACTCCCGGAGTTTACTCAAACTCATATCCATTGAGTCAGTGATGCCATCCAACATCTCATCCTCTGTCGTCCCCTTCTCCTCCTGCCCTCAATCTTTCCCAGCATCAGGGTCTTTTCTAATGAGTCGGTTCTTCACATCAGGTGGCCAAAGTATTGGAGTTTCAGCTTCACCATCAGTCCTTCCAGTGATTATTCAGGACCAATTTCCTTTAGGATGGACTGGTTGGATCTCCTTGCAGTCCAGGGGACTCTCAAGAGTCTCCTCCAACACCACAATTCAGAAGCATCAATTCTTCGGCGTTCAGCTTTCTTTATTGTCCAACTTTCACCTCCATACATGACTACTGGAAAAACCATGACTGACCTTTGTTGGCAATGTAATTTGAATATTCAGGACCAATTTCCTTTATGATGGACTGGTTGGATCTCCTTGCAGTCCAGGGGACTCTCAAGAGTCTCCTCCAACACCACAATTCAGAAGCATCAATTCTTCGGCGTTCAGCTTTCTTTATTGTCCAACTTTCACCTCCATACATGACTACTGGAAAAACCATGACTGACCTTTGTTGGCAATGTAATATCTCTGCTTTTGAATATGCTGTCTAGGTTGGTCATGACTTTTCTTCCAAGGAGCAAGTGTCTTTTAATTTTATGGCTGCAATCACCATCTGCAGTGATTTTGAAGCCCAAGAGAATAGTCTGTCACTGTTTCCATTGTTTCCCCATCTTTTTGCCATGAAATGATGGGACCAGATGCCATATCTTAGTTTTCTGAAGGTTGAGTTTTAAGACAACTTTTTCATTCTCCTCTTTCACTTTCATTAAAAGGCTCATCTACTGTTATTTTAAAAATAAATGAACATTTACTTGTATTTCCAGCATTTTTTTAGGAGTGCTTGATTTATTTTTAGAATTTTTTAAAAATAACAAAGCAAAAACAAGAGGAGAGGATGAAAATTGCCAGTATAAAAAACTGAAAATTTAATTCTATGACTTCTAAAGCATTGTTGTTAGTGAATATTATTCAGTGAATCTATACACATCTACCTAGCTTCCATAGCAAATAAAGATATGATTGCTATTCAATGTTGAAACCCATACTGTGGATTTCTGCTTTTCCAGTAGGTGTTTTACTCTGAATTCAGTCCCTCCATAAACCTTGTATATTTAGCTGAGATAACTTGTTCTGGACCTCTCCAAAAGAAAGTTCTGAAGTCACCTCCTTTAAATGCCTAACCCCATCCATCGCTAAGGGCATCCATATCTGTTTAGCACTTGGGGCTCTTACTGGAATTCTGTTCATTTCTGCTGGTTTGCATGTTTGATGTGTTTGCCTTCTGTCTTGTTTTCATGCTTTTTCAGTCAGCTTTTTCACACTCAGTCAGCATGAGAGCTATAATGTGTCTATCTGTCTTCCCGTATTCTCAAACTAAATTATGTCCTCTATCCTCTCTCTGCAGTTATTCTTTAACTAATCAAGATTTATAATGTCATATTAAGTACTGTATGTATTCGATTTGTTCTAACTCCTTGCTTGACTGTGAGGTTCAGGTGAGGATGGCCCATGTCTTTTCTAGTCACAACTATTAGCCCAGTGCCAAGATAACATTTGTTAAATAATGTTTATTAAATACATGTATTACAGAAATTCAAATGCACATAAAGAATAGAGGGGGAAATTACCTAATGTGTAGTAAGTTTCAAATAACCACTGAAGCATTTATATCATGTATACAAATTATGTTTATATATGTATATTTAAAAATGTGATCACACACTATATAGTATTTAACATTCTATGCATCATATCATGACCTTGCCTTTATACCACCGTGTTGTTCAGTCGCTAAGTCAGGTCTGACTCTCTGCACCCCCGTGGACTGCAGCACAGAGTCTCAAAGAGTCAGACATGATCCATATGCCACCATTTCTCAAAATTTTTAGACTCAGGAGAGCTACACATTTCAAAATTATGAGGATTCCAGTGAGCTTTTGTTTGAGTTATCTACTGAAATTTACCTTATTAAAAATTAAAACAGAAATTTGAAAACAGTAAGTAATTCATTAAAATAAGGAGGCCTGGCATGCTGGGGTTCATGGGGTCGCAAAGAGTCGGACATGACTGAGCGACTGAACTGAACTGAATAAAAGTGTATGAATCTAAGTTAAAGCAATCTATTTTTCTTAAAATAACTGTTTTTCAAAAAATATTAGTGTGAAAAACAGCATTGTTTTATGTTCTTGCAAATCTCTTAATGTCTGGCTTAATGGATGACAGCTGGGTTCTCATATCTGCTTCTGCATTCAATCTGTGGCAAATACTCTTGGTCAAGATATATTTAGAAAATCCAGCCTCATACAGATGTATAGTTGGAAATGGAGGAATATTTCACTAGTTCTTTCAAGTAATTGTGGATATTCTTTTCTGTACCAGAACTCAACATGTTATTTTTGTAAACTCTTTTACACTGGTCTGTCATCTACTTTTAGCTATAATGTGTCTATCTGTCTTCCCGTATTCTCAAACTAAATTATGTCCTCTATCCTCTCTCTGCAGTTATTCTTTAACTAATCAAGATTTATAATGTCATATTAAGTACTGTATGTATTCGATTTGTTCTTAACTCCTTGCTTGACTGTGAGGTTCAGGTGAGGATGGCCCATGTCTTTTCTAGTCACAACTATTAGCCCAGTGCCAAGATAACATTTGTTAAATAATGTTTATTAAATACATGTATTATAGAAATTCAAATGCACATAAAGAATAGAGGGGGAAATTACCTAATGTGTAGTAAGTTTCAAATAACCACTGAAGCATTTATATCATGTATACAAATTATGTTTATATATGTATATTTAAAAATGTGATCACACACTATATAGTATTTAACATTCTATGCATCATATCATGACCTTGCCTTTATACCACCATGTTGTTCAGTCGCTAAGTCAGGTCTGACTCTCTGCACCCCCGTGGACTGCAGCACAGAGTCTCAAAGAGTCAGACATGATCCATATGCCACCATTTCTCAAAATTTTTAGACTCAGGAGAGCTACACATTTCAAAATTATGAGGATTCCAGTGAGCTTTTGTTTGAGTTATCTACTGAAATTTACCTTATTAAAAATTAAAACAGAAATTTGAAAACAGTAAGTAATTCATTAAAATAAGGAGGCCTGGCATGCTGGGGTTCATGGGGTCGCAAAGAGTCGGACATGACTGAGCGACTGAACTGAACTGAATAAAAGTGTGTGAATCTAAGTTAAAGCAATCTATTTTTCTTAAAATAACTGTTTTTCAAAAAATATTAGTGTGAAAAACAGCATTGTTTTATGTTCTTGCAAATCTCTTAATGTCTGGCTTAATGGATGACAGCTGGGTTCTCATATCTGCTTCTGCATTCAATCTGTGGCAAATACTCTTGGTCAAGATATATTTAGAAAATCCAGCCTCATACAGATGTATAGTTGGAAATGGAGGAATATTTCACTAGTTCTTTCAAGTAATTGTGGATATTCTTTTCTGTACCAGAACTCAACATGTTATTTTTGTAAACTCTTTTACACTGGTCTGTCATCTACTTTGAATGGATCTCTTGCCCCAGTGCATTATGTTTTATGTTACCTAATGGTCACAGTGATCATCTGGAAAATATTGGTTCACTGGGTTATGCAGATCTTCCAGATGTCGACATAGTTCATTATGCAGTGCCATCACATGTCATGAGCCTCTAGAAAACATATTATCATAAGAGATTGATAATGAAAATGGCAAAAAACACTTTAATGTTATTGCAGAAATAGTTTTGATTTTGTAGATACCCTGAAAAGATTCCACAGGCCTCTGGGATTCTCTAGACCATATTTTAAGAGTTACAGAAATCTGTCAATCAGACTTATGCTGGTGTTCAATTCTGGAAAATTCTCAATAATCGCAACATTACTTCTATTCTGTCAGTTTTGGCAATACTTATGTATATGTGTGTTAGTCTCTCAGTCGTGTCCAACTCTTTGCGACCCCATAGAGTGTAGCCTGCCAGGCTCCTCTGTCCATGGGTTTCTCCAGGCAAGAATACTAGAGTGGATTGCCATTCCCTTCTCTAGGGGATCTTCCCAACCCATGGATTGAACCTGAGTCTCATGCACTGCAGGCAGATTCTTTAACATCTGAACCACTAGAGAAGCTTCCATCTGTTATGCATAATAGAGGATATTCACCTGTTTTGTATTTTCTATTATACTAATTCTAACTTCCATTTCACCAAGGCTAAATTTTACTGTAACTTGTATACTATTTAATCTTATCTACTGAGATTTTTATTTCATTTTAAATATTTCATCTTTTTATCTTATTTGCCTTTTCTTATTTTCTATTCCTATTCTTATTTTATAATGTCAGTTTTATATCATGATTTTCATCCTGAAGATCCTAATACTGTGTTTAAAAACTCTTAATCAGATTCATCTATTTTTTTCTATTTTATGAGTATGAAATATCCTGCTTGTTGGGTCAGATTATTTTATACCATAATTGCTGGGCTTCATCATGTGTCTTAATATTCTTACTTGAAATATTTTCTTCTTTCTGGGAATTTCTCTCTAATTTGGGGAGTTTCTCTCCACTTCCACAGGGGAGTTTCACATTTGGATCTGGGTTCTACAAAATGCACAGTTCCAAATCAGATTTTATGATAGAAATTCAGTTTGAGTTTCCCCTTTGGGGATAGTAAATTCCAAGTCTTGTGTCCTTATGTTACATAGACCCATATCCCACTTTTACAGGGTATTTCTGCCTCTTTCCGTAGAGTGGCCCTAGGAAAAGGAGAAAACTTTTGCCATTATCTTTTTGCAAGTGGGCAGTACAGTTCCAGATTCTGGATTAATTTGAAGTGCCCATCTCTGCCCTCCTACTATGCAGTAGTCATATTTATTCCCCATTGCATGTTCCCATTAAGAATCCTGATCCAGTGTATCTATCAGTTCAGTTCAGTTCAGTTCAGTTCAGTCTCTCAGTCATGTCCGACTCTGCGACCCCATGGACTGCAGCACGCCAGGCCTCCCTGTCCGTCACCAACTCCCAGAGTTCACTCAGACTTGCGTCCATCGAGTCAGTGATGCCATCCAGCCATCTCCTTCTCTGTTGTCCCCTTCTCCTCCTGCCCCCAACCCCTCCCAGCATCAAAGTCTTTTCCAATGAGTCAACTCTTATCTGTTCTCAATGGGCTTAAAATAGTAGCTTTGTCTCTATTTACCACTGTGGGTTGCCTCTTTATTTCTGCCATGCAGATTTTTCCATTGTTTTTTAACAGTATTCTGTTTCAACTATACATAATTTATGTTCTCATTTCTTTCTGCTATTTTATCAGTTATTTCTAATTTCAGAGTGGAAGAGGGAATTTTGGTATGTACTTAACTTGCTATCTTGATACATTTATTAATTATATAGGAATCTACCAATACTTATTAAAGCAATTATCCATTTTTGGACATTTAGGTTGTTTCTAATTTATTCTTATTACAGATATCAAAATAATAAACATTTTTGTAACTAAATATTTACATGTATTCATTGTTATATCCCTAGATTACCTTTTTCAGAAGTGAAACTGATGATTTTTATCTTTTCATTGTATGTGTCCAATAAAGTCTTTCTTCCAGATTTTCACTGGCTTTTATAGCCTTCAGGATAAAGCCCTAACAACATAATGTGGGCTGTCAGATATGTGTCAATATCTTCCTCCTACTTCCCTTTTGTGGAGAAGGAAATGGCAATCCACTCCAGTATTCTTGTCTGGAGAATCCCATGGATAGAGGGCTGGCAGGCTACAGTCCACGTGGTTGCAAGAGTCAGGCTCTACTTAGCAACTACACCACCACCACCACCACCACCACCTCCCTTTGAGCCTCCTATTCTACCCCTCTCCTCCATTCGTCACACTTGGTATTCTGCATATGTACTGTGCTGTTTTATTTACCTGTGTCTTTGTGCTGTTTCTTCTATGAGGGACACTTTCTCCCCATCTCTTTGCACACTGAAGTTCTACTCATCCTTTAAAACACTGCTCAGGTGAGCTGTCTGCTGTGACATTCGTGGTGACCTTTACAAAAAACATTTCTTTCTTCTAGGCTGTTATACTTCCTTTGTTAAAGCATTTACTACAATTGTTTACATGCTTGTCTCCACCAGAGTTCGGGAAATCCTCAAATACTGTTTGAACTCCAGAATTTAGCATGGTGCATGACACATAGACGGTACTTGCCCAATGTATAGTTGATGAATGAATATTATATAACTTGGTGAGTAATATCATTGAATCACATAATTTTTTTTTGCATCCCCTAGCCACATAATAAACTTGTTTTGGGTCAGAATATCATGATATTTTCTATCTAGTTTATCATAGTCTTTTCATCTCTTACCTACTAAAGCAGTATAAAACATATTCTTAGCATGCTCTAAATAATTATTATTTGATTGATTACTAGGCTATATTACAGAATCGATGAGGCTGAAAAACAATTTATTGTGGGTTCTTCTGCAGGTTATTACATGCCAGGCCATTAGGACGTTTGCACTCAACACCCAGCTTCAACAAGGCTTTTTCCCTTTTTTAAAGTTCTCAAGTTAAACAAGCTTCGGACTTAAAGAGCTCCAAGGCAGCTTTCAGCTGTACTAATTTATCTTCTTACTCACAATTACAATCCTACTCTAAAAGTTAGACTATAGACCCTGTTCTATGAAAAATGAGTGAGCACCATGTTTCATAAAAGCACTTGTTTGTGGTATATTTTGGGAGTGTCAGAAGAGTAGTCATAACACTTGTATTTGTGTTTCAACTTGCATCTGGAGAAATGACTTACGCAGTTTCTGGGAAGAAAGCTTGTAAACTCTTCTTGAAATATTCTGACTACAAATGAGCACACATCTATATTTCTGGTGAATTTGGAAATGATAGCAAAAATGATAAACTCTTTGTTGCTTTCTAGAGTAAGTTCAGAGAGTGAAAACAAATTCTTAAGCGAATTTGAATGAAACTGAGTAGAAACGGTTTGTAAAACTTAAGATAGTATCCTTCATTGATTACAGAATAGGAAGGTATTATAAAATGACACAGCATCCCTTTTCCTTCATATTTATTTTATTGCCTACCAGGCTCCTCTGTCCATGGAATTTTCCAGGCAAGAATACTGGAGTGAGCTGCCATTTCCCACTCCAGGCAATTGTCTGGACACAGGGATCTAACCAGCATCTCTTGTGTCTCCTGCTTGGCAGGAGGATTCTTTACCACTGTGCCAGCTGGAAGCCCCATTTCTAACAATCTCTTTATCTTTCATTTCACAGCTAGCTTGTATTGGTTTTGTTGAAGATTATTTCTTAGTGGTATTAAATGATGTATGAACTCAGCTGAAAACAAAGAAACAGGTCCTTTGGTTTTCAATTCAATTTCACCATTATTGATTACATTTTCTTTGTGAAAGTCCTTCATCCATAATTAATTGAACTGAGTACATGAACCAGAAATGATGTTTAAGGTGCTGGTCCCACCTATTTGAGACTTTAGGCAAACCACACACATTTATTGATTTCAGATTTATCATCATAGTGATAGCATAGCAACCTGTTCCCTTGGCTTTGGCTTATCTCTGGCTCAGTGTTCATTTCCTTCCCTGTTCCCATGATTGTTCCAGGAACCATGACTTTAATCAATGACTTTTTTTCAAACTTAGTCACTTTCAAAACCCTATAAAAAGGCATTGTTTTTAATTCATTCTTTCACTCTTCCCTACCATCTTAGTTCTAACATACAACATGCGTTTAGGAAATATTTTGACACTGGCTGGATTTCAGTGAAAAGCTCAAGCTTTTAATGCAAAAATCGTAATTATGATTACCTTTAAATCAACTACGGTCCTGATTTCCTGGATTTTCAGGACTAATGTTTTAAAAAACTCACTGAATTCTGGGTGAATTTTCTGGATAATTTGGTTTCCTTCTTTATGCTTTTTTTTGTATTCTAGTTCTTTTATGCTAGTAGGTATTACTCAGCTGTACAAAAACCAAATGTTACTCAAAATTTAGAAAGCAGACATCACTTAGATTTGTACTGGATTCTGTATTCCCTGCAGAAGAAATAATAATGGGCAATCAAATTGATGTGGAATTGGCTTTTTGTAATTTTAAGCATCTTTTTATATAAATTAAGGAACTAATGGTGGTAATGTTAGTGCTGTGATCTAACTTAGAATCTATGTGGTCCTTCATAACTATGGGGAGTGGTTTTAAACACCTGGCAAGTACGTGGCTTATTTAAAAACAGAAAGTGCTCACAATGCTGCTCAGTTGCTACTATTTGTCTAATTCAAACAGTTTCATTGGGTTATAAGATTTCTTCATCTTATTATAAAGATGTCTTTTTAAATATCTCATGATGGGTTTATTTGGTTGGCAAAATGAAATGTTTAAGTATGCTATAGTGAGGAGGAATTGGTTAACTTCAAATTCCATCCACTTCCTTTACCATACAGCTTAAGAAAAGCCAAGGCAGGTAGTGTGTTGGAGAGCAGGTTAGTCTCCAGGTCAGTAGAGCCTGGATCTGCTCATTCACTCATTAGTGTATGAATTAGAGCTACTCATTTGGCTTCTGTGACCCTCAGGAGCCTCCTGTATAACACGAGAGAATTGTTGCCTACCAGTCTACCTAATAGGGTTATATAAAGCAAGCGAAAACGCTAGGTTAATTGCAAAGCACAGAACAAATGGATATTGTTATGATTATTGTAGTATCTACATGTATAGGCAAAAGTGAAATCCTTGGAAACATGCTGGAAGATTTTATTTTCTTTAGCATCTCTTCTGCCAAAAATATTTATTGATTGCAGCTGGAAGAAAACCATTCTGAGAAGGAAAATGATGCTGAATAGGAGTCAGAACCTGTTTAATATTCTGACAGCTTAAACATGTTTCTTTATGCTTCACAATAATAATTTAGCTTCTAAGTGATTTCTCTGACATGAGAACCCACTAAATCAGGAAAGCTATAAATTGCTGAAAGGCTACCCACCCTCAAGGAAATGACCAGGAAGGGGCAAATGGGATTGGACTAGTGTATTTGGCTGAGGGGACTCGACCACCTAAAGCCTCATTAAACCCCAAAGAAGGCCAGTTGTGTGGGGTGTGGAAGACCAGAGGACTACTGCCTACCCGCCTTGGACCTCGTCTATTGAGAGTCTACTGTATACTACACTCTGTGGTAGATGCTGTGGCTGAAGTATTATATTACATTTGACCTTCAGAACAACTCTTTTGCAAGAGTACTATTATATCATTACTGCATTTAGGAAAACTGACATTCCCTGACCTGCAATTATGCTCAACTCTTTCAATTTAAAATCCAATTTTCTTTTCATTTTGCAGACCCTTCCCTCACTCCCACCACAAATAACTATGTGGTTAACTATGCATTTACATTTACAAAGAATAGCCACACAAATTACCTTCCTTGATTGATATTTCCTCTGTACCCAGCTTTTCCAAGGCATGCTGGTGTGTTGCTTCTTGCTGAGTCTGGTGGCATGACTGAAAAGAGCATGAAAACAGCATGAAAACCAGAACTCTGCCCTGGTCTCCTTCATCAATCGGCCTTGTTACCTTAAGACCTGAAAAAGAAGGGTGTGGCCCCTCGTTTAGTTAGGGCTTCCCTGATGGCTCAGATGGAATCTGCCTATAGTGCAGGAGACCCAGTTCAATCCCTGGATCAGGAAGATCCCCTGGAGAAGGACATGACCACCCACTTCAATATTCTTGCCTGGAGAATTCCATGGACAGAGGAGCCTGGCAGGCTATGGTGGATGGGGTCACACAGAGTTAATAGAAGAATCTGGAGTAGAAGTTAGGTTTCCCGAGAAGCAGGTCTCCCAAGCATCTTTGGAAATAAAACAGATAAGTATATTTGTGAGGTCATTATTTAATTAAAAACTATAATTGTGGTTTAATTACAGGGTGAAGATAGGACTTTGAATGGGGAAGGGGAAAGTGTTGGTAGAGAAAGATTTACTATAAAGGTTTGGTTCTAATCTACAATGAAATGATACTCAGTAATCAGGGGGAATCAGCTGCTTCAAGTCTGCATTATTTGTAGAAGTCCCAGTTTTAGGCATTGGGACCTGCACAAATTCAAGACAGACTGGGCTCTCTTTAAGAGAATCTACGCACACCAGTGATCCTCTTTGTGGAGGATGCAGGTCAGCCTGCTCTAGAAGGTGAAAGCCTGTAGAATGTTAGCTTGTCTCATGGAAAAGGAATGTGATGGAGACTTACTCTAACCTAGGTTGCTTTCAGGTACACCTATGGGAAAGATCATCTTAGAGTGTTAATTAATGTGATGGCTAATGTACTTATTAAAATTATTGGAAGCTATTCATTTGGATTTTGCAGTGATTCAGATTTGTGAAAGTGAATTTGTAATAAAAATGAATGACAGAAAGAAGCTAACAAAGGGAATCCTTAGCCTGCTTAGGCAAACCTGCCTTTCTAGCAAGACTAGGATCTCGCCCTCCAGAGGATGAAGGTCACCTGTCTTTGGGGCTATTTTATTAAAAGTTAGTCATGGTTCTCTTTTGAAATCAGTTGCTGTTGCTCCAAGGAGGATGAACTGAAGCTGCATCCCTCTTGCTCTGATCTTTCCTTTCCTTCCCTTATGCCCTTCCTATTGTATGCACCCTGATGAATAAAGGCTGTGGGATACAGAGTGGGAAATGAGAAAGTCCGCTCAGACCACGGCAGATACAGGAGATCAGTGAAAGGAAATTTTCCCTAGGGAGGCAGGTGTGTTGAGGGGAGAAAACTTCTTGAAGTAGCATTGTTATGGCAAGCCTGATACTAAGTAACTCACCAGCATTTATATGGCATGTAAGTGGTAAAGCTATGATTGAGCAGGATCCTTCTAGCCTGAAGGCAGAGAACCCAAGGAATCACCAGGGCTGGCTCTTGCTGATTTGGGGTAGCAGAAGGCTCACCTTCAAAATGCCATTATTTTCACTATTTTCTTTGCCATATTGGTAATATTTTGTCTGGAACATGGTGATCTCAGACTCTGATTGGTCTTCTACTCAGTAACTATTTCCTTTATTTCTTGCTTGTTACTTCTCAGACTTATTCCTTGGGGATAAAAATTACTGATACAAATAAATCTATAGTTTTTGTTGTATACATGATCTTGCCTTTCAAAAATTTTCAGTTCTGATTTGGGAGGGACTTTCATTATATCAATGACAATTGTTTTTGTACTACCAAGTTTGTTCTTTTCTCAAAGTGGAATTAATTTGACTCTTATACCTTGCTATTCTTGGCTAGGTTCCCTAATAATTTCAGACTGAATATAATTTCTTCTTTAGTTTCATCATTCACCTCTTACCCTAACAAGTCTAATATTTCATTTATTTACTTGAAAGAACACAGATGTTGCCCAAGTTATCTTTTATCTTTCAAATGTTAAATATTTTTTAATTGGCTTTTGACACCTTCAGAGCAATTTTCGCTTGTTCACATATTATACCCTGGGTCCCACTTGTGCTGTCCTTTCCAAATTTTCCTTGATCATGGATCTGAGCATGGAGCCTTCCAAAAGCTAGACTTCTGTGCTTTCCCTTATTCATCAATGATTTCCATGCAAATGTAATACATTCCATATCTCAGGCATTAAGCTGGTGGCTTATTTGATGTGCAGACTTTCACCTATTTTTAGAAGATCACTTGGTAGGGATATGCTCAAATAAGAAAGTATCTTCTGCTTCCAATGCCTGTATATTAGATTCTCCAGAAAAATGGAACCAATAGGATATCTTTTGGGTCACGTGATTATGGAGGCCTATAGGTTCCCAAAGGAACCTGGATAATTGCTGCTGTTTGCAAGCTGGAGAACCAGGAATGCTGGTGGTTTGATTAGATCTGAGTCCAAGACCTGAGACCCAGAAATGCCAATACCCAACATCTGAGGGCAGAAGATAGAGGGTCTCAGCTCAGAGAAATATCAAATGTGCTCTTCTTTCACCTTGTTGCTCAATTCAGGCCCTCTAGATTGGATGAGGCCCATCTGAACTGCTTAGTTGACTGGCGCAAATGCTAATCTCTTTCAGAAATACCCTCACAGTCACATCTAGAAATAAGGTTTCACCAACCATCTGGGCATCCATTGATCCCCTAATGTTGACAGATAAAATTAACCGTCATAGCCTGGCCCTTTGCTGTGAAAAGATTTTTTGTTTTATTTTCCCTGAGTAATCTGAAACACTTTTCAGTCTTTATTTTCTGAGGAAGAGTATACAACTGTCAAGATTTTCCTGTCTTCCCCAGGTACACACTGCCAACTTTCTGTTCTTTTCTTAGTTGACCTTTCTGTACTGCTGGGCATTACAGTCTTTAAACTTTCATTTTAGAGAAACTATCGATGCTGATGAATGTCAGGGGAGACCCAAAATCATTTTGGATAGTATAGCAAACTGTTTCCTTGCTGTGTGAGTGGGGAGGTGGGTGTCAGATTTCTCATTTCTGCATCTCTGAGATAGAGATGAGTGTGCAATGATGCACACTCTTTGTGTTGTACAAAGAGGCGCACAGTGAGAGGCAATGATGTCTTGTGCTGCTTTGTCTGACACTGTGGGGACACCTGAGCTGGATATGAGGTCACATGCTTGTCCCATACAGATAAGTATGGATTTCTCCCAGATGTTGAAAGATCGTTGCTAAGCTGTTAGTTTCAATTGCTATAGTGATGTGAAGTCACAGTTTCTGTTTTTTATGTATTTTAATGCAATGTGGAGAGAAAAAAAAAGAGGTGCCATAAGCTGTATCATGAGCTTCCCTGGTGGCTTAGACGGTAAAGTCTGCCTGCAGTGCAGGAGACCTGGGTTTGATCCCTGGGTCAGGAAGATCCCCTGGAGTAGGAAATGGCAACCCACTCTAGTCCTCTTGCCTGGAGAATCCCATGGAAAGAGGAGCCTGGCGAGCCCCAGTCTATGGGGTTGCAAAGAGTCAGAAACAGCTGAGTGACTAACACTTCACTTCAAGATGTATCAACACTTCATTCTTTAAGATGTCACACTAATAGTATCACCACAGACTTATCTTCAGTAGCTATTGTAAAAAATTAATACACAGAAATTTCAATTAAATAAGGTTGGAAGACGAAGAGAGGTGCTTTCATGCCCTGCTAAGATAGCAGAGCCCAACAGGAAGGAAGAAGAAAGACTCCTCTTTCTTCCTGGCGAGGACTCAGGCAATGGGAAGCCATGGAGCGTTTGTTTCCTCTAGCCCGCCCACCTTCCTCTTCCTTCCTGTAGAAGCTTCTCCTTCACTTGCCGTGGCAGAGCTTGCACAGCACTCACCGTGGTTGCAGGTCCTAAACTGCAATTCTCTGCTGATCCCAAATAAACCCGATTTTGCTGGGTAAATATCTGACAGTCTATTTGTTTAAGGTCAACACAGTAATTTCTTGGAGTTGTTTTAGAAAAGAAGGTATTTGTTCTGCAGCTCATGTGTTTCTATAACTGGAAACCTAGCAACAGCAGCTGAACCTAAAAATCTTGTGGTGATTTTCAAACCTGATTTGTCCTGTTCTGTCTTCCCCTCAGAGCACATGAGGAAGCAGCTCATGGCTCTACCACCAGTCCCTAGAAGACAGGTCCAATTATGACTTATCTTTGCATCTCAAGTACTTTGCAAAGGACCTGGCACCTGACTTTCTAGAATGTACCATTATGGTTACTGTAGAGCAAATGCAAAGCCCTGTAAAGATTTCACGGGAATATGCAGCCAGCTTTTCAACGACTATATCTTCAATCCCTAATTGTATATCTATTTTGATATGTAGCCAACAAGTTTTTATATCATCTTAACTGCCTTGGTAGTTTTATACAGACTCTTCAACTGGAGGAATAAATTATCTTCTTTGGAAAGCTAAGTTATATAAAACTATGATTTAAGAGACAAGCAGAATGTTTATTGCTTCTCAGGATAACCCTTTATTTTCCAAATAAGTCAAATGTCCTGCTTTCTAGGGCAAAGCTAATGCACTCTGAAATTTCATTTACTAGTTAACATGCTCCAAACTCTGCCTTGCTCTGCTCTCCAAGATGGTCATAGTACAAAGGCTACAGCTTGCTCAGCCTCACAAAGTCAGGGCAGAATGTAATAAAACTGCTGGTAGCAGCATTCAGGTTCCCAAGGGAACATTGTCACGAAACAGTAGCTGATCTTGAGTTGAAAGAGGCAAGCGACAAGCAGAAGAAATGCAGTGCTCTGACATGCCACATTCTGGATACCCAAATGCCAGCAGTTTCAATACCAGCTTTCATTCAGCCTGCCAAAGCACAAATCCAGTGTACCACTTACTGATGACATAAAACTATACAGGAAATTTATTTAAATGTGATTTTTTTTAAATGATGCACTGATGGGTTATTTAGCAGATTTGTCATGCTCTTTCTTGTTAATAAGATTTTTATTGTATTCGTTTTAGGTGTACAGCAAGATTTGTTGTGATTTCTTGCAATCTTCAAGACTCATTGATGTGTCTGATTGTATTTGGTCGTAGTTAAACCTCACAGAATCTCTGTGAGTTGCACCGCTTTGCACCTGCAATTGTAAAGTGCTGATAAGAGTCCTTTCCATTCTCCAAAGGAACAATGGTGGAACAGAAATAAAACAAAAACTGATGTTGTGGGCCTCGTTGGAAAAGTAGTTTCCTCCAGAGTAAAGCAGACTTTGGAACTTCATAGTATATGGTTACACTTATTAGTTCTGAGAACTTTGTTTATATTTTTATCTCTTTTTAAATTTAAAAATGTGGAGGTTAATGTTTAAAAACCAAAGGCATTATTTGGATACGTATAGGAAATATGTTTCTACTGATAAATTAAGGTTTGTGTTAAAAGATGTGTTTAGTCTGTGAAAGCATGGCACAAATCCCATTACAATACAGCCAAATGTGGGATTTTCTAAATTATGATGATTAAAATGTCCAGAACTGTAACACCTCATGAGTCTAAAGCTTACAGATCCAGCAAACTCAACTAGCTGGAACCCAGTTGCAAACTAGGAAATAAACCCAAAAGGAATTTGGAAGAGAGAAAATTGGTGCCTTGAAGTTTACATTTTCTTCATCCCTCTTCGCTGCTACCCATCTTTCTTCCCTGCCCACCCCCAGCACATTGTGGGAGATTCTTTTAGGATCTAATTTTACATATAGTCTAATAGACCTAGTGATCCCCACAGTGGCTACAGCTAAGAGATACCAAGAAAGTGATAAAAATTAGTCAGAAAAACTCTAAAAGCAGCAGGACTATCTAATGAAGAGACAGTAAGCTCTGTACATGCCAGTTGATCCAGCAAACATTGCAATTCTGGGCAGTGTGGATATTCCTCATAATTGTCTTGACATATCAAGATTAAATTTTGCCCAAAATCGTGTGCCTAGTCCAGAGTAGAAATGTATAGTGCATTTCAGAAAGCATTCTGTGCAAGAAGGCTATTGTTTTATGAGATTTAAAGGGGGAAACCCCTCTTAACTCACTAGAGAATGTAGGTATCCAGAATGACAACCGTGTCCCGTGAGTGTACATTAAGCTTCCTATGTTGTGGTGCTCAGATCCTTTGCTATTGATAAGTTCTGTGACCCTTGGCATGGAATTTCATCTCTCATAGCTTTGCTTTCTCTTCCATAAAATGATTTTAATAGCATCTACTCCTCAAGAGTGTTCTATCAATTCAATGGAATTTCTTTATAAAGTTTTTTCATTGTGCCTGCCAAATAATGTATATTTAATCACTGTGGTTATTACTTATTTCCAGCCTTCTGTGAATAAGGAAATACATTGGAAGCTGAGTAATACCAAGAAATATAGACTGTATATCACATTTTTATGATCCTACACTGTTCAGTGTCTTCTTATTGAATGCTTTGAAGAACATACATGAACTAAGAGATTGTCAGCTCTAGGGATATTATGCCATCCATAACCTTGAAGTAGCTGGCACTGTTACTGTGTTTGGAGCAGGATAGCTTTTTGGGGGTGGGGGCGGTCCTGTACATCATAGGTTGGTTGGCTAGCAGCATCCCCAGCCTCTACTCACAAGATACCAGTAGTGCCTCCCCCCACCTCACTTGTAACAACGGAAAACCACTCAAGAGATTGCCAAATGTCCCTACAAGGCAAAATTGCCTTAGTTGAGAACCACTGTACTAGAGAAACAAATATGTAAATATCAAGTGTAGAGTTTTAAATGGTAGTGAAAAATTAACACTGAGTCTTTAAATTCTCATTCCCTTTGTGTTATGAGACTTTAATGACACATACCTGCTTTATCTCAGTTACTTCTATGTGTATCTTTTCCTCTTATGATTTAGATGTTATTCAGTGTCAGTTAAAGGAAGATGATGATTTGGAGTGAAATGGTATATCCTATGCAGTCTTTTGAAAACGGGGCTTCTCAGGTGAATTTTCATCACTGATTTCCTGAAAAGTGAAAGTGTTAGTCGCTCAGTCATGTCTGACTGTTTGCAACTCCATGGACTGTAGCCCCACCCTCCAAGCTCCTCTGTCCATGAAATTCTCTGGGCAAAAATACTGAAGTGGGTTGCCATTTTCTTCTCCAGGGGATTCATTCTCAACCCAGGGATTGAAGCTGAGTCTCCCACATTGTAGGAAGATTCCTTACTGTCTGAGCCACCAGAGAAGGCCTAATTTCCTGGATGGCTTTAAATAAATCAATATATATTTATTGAACATGTACCAATTTTTAAGTTCTATGCCAGCTATTGGAGGGGAAGGAAAATATTTTTTTTCTGAACCACATGAATAAATAAGTTTCTTTTCTAGTTCCATGTGTCTGGGGGCTAGGGATGCCTGCCCCTCCAGCTCCAAACAGCTTGCCTCTCCTTCTTGCTCCATTAGCCTTTCACTCTAACTTTCTCCTGCCTTAACTCACCTCTCACCTCCCACCTCCGCCTTTGTTGCATGATTATGCAGGGTTCCAGACAGCATCATCTTCTTTCTGGCATGACTCAGACTCCTGTTAAAGTTCCATTTCTGGTGCCTCATTTAGGAAAAAATCATCTGCTTCTTTTAGCCCACATTAGTAGAGAACACTGGCCCATCTATTAATCAATTGGGCTTTAGTTCTAAAATTCAATCATAATCAAATATTTCTGGCTCCTTAGCCTGTCCATATTTGGAGAGATTCATCAGTTATGATTAAATTGGACAGCTAGTAACAAAGAGCTGTACTTATAATGACTTAAACAAAGTAGAAATAAACCTCTCTTAACTCAAAAGTCAAGAGGTAAGCAGCCCAAGGCTGGTATGAAGGGTTTATGATTTCATCATTGTCTCTGCCATTCCTGTTGTATAGCTTCCAACCTCAAGGTCACCCCATGGTCAAAAGCTGTCCATTTATTGCAGTTCCATCATCATATCTGAGTTTTTAATTAGAAATATGGAGAAAAAGAGAAGGGTAAAAGGAGGACCTGATAATGTAATATTTTCTTTTTCTGTAAGTCCCTCTCAAGTTAGGAGTTTGGGATTAACATATACAGACTACTACATATAAAATGGATAACCAACAAAGACTTAGTGTATAGCACAGGGAACCATACTCAATATTTTGTAATAACCTATCAGGAAAAGGAATCTGAAAAAGAATATATATATGTATATATATGTATATACATATATATGTATATTACATATGTATGTAGTATATATGTGTGTATATATATTACTGAATCACTTTGCTGTACACCTGAAAATAGCGCAGCAGTTGTAAATCAATAAACAATTTTTAAAAAATTGTTTAGATACTGCCTACAAGGAGATGGCTGGGATATGCAGCTGGATGTATTACTGCTTCCAACAGTATAAAGATAGTGTTAAAAAGGAGAAAATGAGAATAGTTATTGGTTGGGGACAGACATCTCTGCCACACAGAGACTTTTGAGTGGAGTGTATATCTTTGATGTTATATATACCATGCTTGAAATAGGACTTCAACAAGATGTTTCATATTCTATACAGTGAAGATTGTTTATTACATTGATAGTGAGTTGTTGTTCAAAACATGTGTTCCTCTTGCTTAAGTACAGAGTTGGCAGGACTCTTTATCATTGTCCCAGGAAATGAAGTAGAAAACTGTAACATTCTACTGAAAAGTGAAAGATGTGGTCGGTCAATCTGGTTGATTATTTGCTGTCAGATTTTCAGAAATAACTGATTTGCAATGAGTTTTATTTTTGTCTCATAGATGTATTGAATGCCCACCTATGGCATGACACTATCACAGGACAGAGCTCTTGTGAACCTTAAATGAAAAAATCACTTATAAAAGCATATGAAAATTTGAAGTGCTATTGGTTTGCTGGTATTGATCTTATTATTTAGATCCAGATCAAATTTTAGCCATTCTTGGCAACAAAAGACAACAAATACACTCTGTTTCTCTAAAAATATTCTATCACTAATCAATTATCTCAAAAAGAATTTTCTCTACTGTGTGATAGTGTAATAATGTATTATCCAGTAATGCTAATGAAGGGGAACCTAGGAAGCACAACTAGATTACCTATATCTTACCCTTAGTCTTCTTACTTGCCTTTCAGACTTCCATAAAACACTAGGTCCCTTCATACCTCCTTCCAAATCTAAAATTCATAAGTCACATACTCTGTCACTTTAGGCAATGGCAAAGCCAGAGGTCATTCATATGTTTATAAAGTTTAGGTGGCATAGTCACATTAAAAAAGTCCAGAATGAGGAATGGATATTGAAAGAGTTTTATTTATTGCGTTTTTAAAAAATTTTGATGCATTGTCTTTTTCTTAATTAGAAATGATTTGCATCAAGTTTTCTTACAGGGCATACAGGAACGAATTAGAATATTTTTAATAATACAGATCCACACTGTGTTCACAGAAAGCCACAGAGATCTGTAAGAGAGAAATAACTCTTGGAGATGTATTGTCTCGGAAGAGATTATATCTGGTTGACTGATGCTAAAGCTGAAACTCAAATATTTTGTCCACTTCATGTGAAGAGTTGACTCATTAGAAAATACTTTGATGCTGGGAGGAATTAGGGGCAGGGGAGAAGGGGAAGACAGAGGATGAGATGGCTGGATGGCATCACCGATCTATGGACGTGAGTTTGGGTGAACTCCAGGAGCTGGTGATGGACGGGGAGGCCTCAGTTCAGTTCAGTTTCTCTGTCGACTCTTTGCGACCCCATGAATTGCAGCACGCCAGGCCTCCCTGTCCATCACCAACTCCCGGAGTTCACTCAGACTCACGTCCATCGAGTCAGTGATGCCATCCAGCCATCTCATCCTCTGTCATCCCCTTCTCCTCCTGCCCCCAATCCCTCCTAGCATCAGAGTCTTTTCCAATGAGTCAACTCTTCACGTGAGGTGGCCAAAGTACTGGAGTTTCAGCTTTAGCATCATTCCTTCCAAAGAACACCCAGGGCTGATCTCCTTCAGAATGGACCAGTTGGATCTCCTTGCAGTCTAAGGGGCTCTCAAGAGTCTTCTCCAATACCAGTCTTCTCAAAAGCATCAGTTCTTCGGCACTCAGCTTTCTTCACAGTCCAACTCTCACATCCATACGTGACCATTGGAAAAACCATAGCCTAGACTAGATGGACCTTTGTTGGCAAAGTAACGTCTCTGCTTTTCAATATGCTATCTAGGTTGGTCATAACTTTTCCTCCAAGGAGTAAGCGTCTTTTTTAAATTCATGGCTGCAGTCACCATCTGCAGTGATTTTGGAGCCCCCAAAAATAAAGTCTGACACTGTTTCCACTGTTTCCCCATTTATTTGCCATGAAGTGATGGGACGAGATGCCATGATCTTCGTTCTCTGAATGTTGAGCTTTAAGCCAGCTTTTTCACTCTCCTCTTTTACTTTCATCAAGAGGCTTTTGAGTTCCTCTTCACTTTCTGCCATAAGGGTGGTGCCATCTGCATATCTGAGGTTATTGATATTTCTCCCGGCAGTCTTGATTCCATCCTGTGCTTCTTCCAGCCCAGTGTTTCTCATGATGTACTCTGCATAGAAGTTAAATAAGCAGGGTGACAGTATACAGCCTTGATGTACTCCTTTTCCTATTTGGAACCAGTCTGTTGTTCCATGTCCAGTTCTAACTGTTGCTTCCTCACCTGCATATAGGTTTCTCAAGAAGCAGATCAGGTAGTCTGGTATGCCCATCTCTTTCAGAATTTTCCACAGTTTATTGTGATCCACACAGTCAAAGGCTTTGGCATAGTCAATAAAGCAGAAATAGATGTTTTTCTGGAACTCTCTTGCTTTTCCATGATCCAGTGGATGTTGGCAATTTGATCTGTGGTTCCTCTGCCTTTTCTAAAATCAGCTTGAACATCTGAAAGTTCATGGTTCATGTATTGCTGAAGCCGGGCTTGGAGAATTTTGAGCATTACTTTACTAGCATGTGAGATGAGTGCAATTGTGTAGTAGTTTGAGCATTCTTTGGCATTGCCTTTCTTAGGGATTGGAATGAAAACTGACTTTTTCCAGTCCTGTGGCCACTGCTGAATTTTCCAAATTTGCTGACATATTGAGTGCAGCACTTTCACTGGGAGGCCTGGCGTGCTGCATTTCATGGGGTCGCAAGAGTCACACACGACTGAGGACTGAACTGAACTGAACTGAGTGAGAAATAGTGGCATTTGAGCCCAGATTCAACAGGTGTTGATGAGCAGAGAATGTGAGTCTGGGTGAGCATTCCAGGAAGGAACTCCTAAGGTAGCGACCAGGAGAACTCATAGGGGTGACTGGGCAAAGTGAGAGCATTTTTTGAGCATTCCAAAGAAATAGACTAACTCCATGAAAATAAGAACTGTGACTACTACACATCACTACACACTGTTGACATAAAGCTTTGTGATTAGTCATCAAACTAGACTGTGAACAATTCTAAGCCAAACCAGAAGATTACAGGGGAAAAAATGGGTGGGCCCAGTTTCTCCTCTGGAATTGTCATACTTGAATGTGACATGAGTGTTCCATAGAGAATAGTTCACAGTTCTTGTTTGTGAACCATTTGAAATATGTTATAGAATGGCTAACAGTAGTTTCATAAAAGACATTTATTCCAGGGAGAACAGGGCCGTAGATGACATCTACTTAAATCAGCAAGAGATGTGTAAATCTCCCCTTGAACATTGGTGAAGAGTAGTGACTTTGCACCTGAGCATAAATTTCTAGTTCATTCCCAAATAGTCCATTTTGCCTTTGGTCAGCAGACTTATATACACACACACAGAATTACTCTGTAGGCTTGGGGGAGAATCAGGTAACTTGGGGCTAGAATGGATGCCTAATGGTAAAAAGGGGCACATGCTAATAAGCAGGAAAAATATTTTAAGGAAGCGACTCTCAAACTTGAGCAAGCACCAGAATCACCTATAGCATTTGTTAGAACACAGAGTTATGGACCCTACCCCAGAGTTTTTGATTTGGTTGGTTTGTGACCAGGGCCTGAGAATGTACATTTCTCAAAGTTGCCAAGTGATACCAATGTTACTATGATGGACAACACAGAGTGAGAAGCATTCTTTAAAAATATTCTGAAGCCACGAGCAAGTGAGCATCCTCTTTGAAAAGCCTGGAGAAGGCAAGCATAGGGAGGGTTTTTAGTTTGCAGCTTCAGGCTTCTCTGGCTTTCTCTGAACAAAACTGGTACCCATTCCCTCTTCTTTCCCATCCTGGCTGGAAGAACTGCCTCCAGTTGAGACTTGCATGCTCATCCATCTGAGCTCTCACTCATATTGTTCTTTTCACATTGGGATTCCTTCCCTTCCCATGTCCACTTGTGGAAATATTTACTCTTCAAGGTCTAGCTAAATGCCAGAGGCTCTCTCTGCTTCTTATAAACAGAATGGATTGTTCAGACACTGTGCTCCCATAGTTCATTGCTTATATTTTTTGTGGCACATATAACTTCTGCCCAAGTCATATAATTAGTTTTATCCATTTCAATCTCTCCTTCAGTGCAAGGGAACCAGGAAGTCAAGGTCTCAGAGGAATCCGGTTTTCCCTGACATCTTGCAGAGGGTCTTGCCCTGAGTAGGTACCTGGCAAATATTCCTTGAATGAATATATAAACCTTTTAATCAGCTTTCCCTCACTTAGCACAGTTCTCTTTATGAACAGGGTGACTGGAGGGACGGGGAGCATCTATACAGAATGATACTAAATTTGAAACTAACTGTGGAATCTTGGCTCCACCTTTGTTAGCTGCCTGACCTCAGTTCCGTTATCTGTCTGATGCCAAGAATCCTATCAGAGATTTCTTGAGGATAAAATTAGATTCAGTATTTGAGTGCTTTGGCAAAGTGTAAATTCTGTTTGAATGTAAGTATCATGTTAATTGCTTAATGCTCTGTGTATGACAAAAGGATGTACATATTCCAGAATGGCCCAAAGCAACAGTGGTTTGAGCACATTTTGTGCAATAATAATGCTTTAGACTCAATGTTTTATTGGTCCATATTAAATTAGTTGCCTATAAGAAAAGTATTTTGGTTTGGGGTTGCACGTTTTTTGTCTTCAAAGGCAAGGGAAAGGAGGGGAAAATTAAAGGAGGGGTCTATTATTTGTCATGGAGAAGGCAATGGCACCCCACTCCAGTACTCTTGCCTGGAAAATCCCATGGACGGAGGAGCCTGGTAGGCTGTAGTCCATGGGGTCTCTAGGAGTCAGACATGACCTCATTTTCACTTTTCACTTTCATGCGTTGGAGAAGGAAATGGCAGTCCACTCCAGTATTCTTGCTTGGAGAATCCCATGGATGGGGGAGCCTGGTGGGCTGCTGTCTGTGGCGTCGTACAGAGTCAGACATGACTGAAGCAACTTAGCAGCAGCAGCAGCAGTAGTTAACTATCACTCAACCTCCTGCATCATTTTGTATAATGTGAAACAGTTCAAGGACTGATAGGATGTGAGAGCTAAAAGGCATTCAGAAATATCTTCTAAGTCCCGTATCTTACAAAGGAGAAATTGCAGTTCAGTAAGAAGTAACCTACACAGTTGCACCTGGCTGGTTTGGTACCCAGTTTACAACACCCAAAAATTCCACCCAAAGGCTGCAACAAATATCTATTAGTCTGAGAAGCTCGGTGTTCTATGTTCCCCAGCCATGGAACTAGGGTTTCTACCAATTTACAGACCTGATAATTTGGATTTTTTTGGTGTGTTCTGGAATTTTCCCTGAATTTACACTTTGAGCTCCCAGTAGATGTCTGTTTCTATGACCAAAAGGACAGAAATGTACAGATTTTAGCTGAAAAAAATATTTTTTGATATTTAGATCACCAAAATCTTCTTGGCAACTTGAGACATTAGAAATAAAATAAGTTTAACTTAACATTGTATTCATTGTTTTAGGTTTAAATGTTGACCAATGAAACCTGTTATTTACATTTTGTTTCTATGTTGTTCCTATTTTCTCAAAAATCAGGGTATTGCCTAGCCAATCAATCTTTGTTGATAAGACAAGATATTTAAAGTCAGGATTGTCCCATTAGATGTATAGTAATAGGTCACATATTACTTTTAGATTTTTTAAAAAGTCATTATTCTTTAATCTATAACATTGCATTCTTTAGGTCATGAATACTTTAGCTTTATTTAGGAGCTTTTATGGGACATTTTCTCTGTGGTAGTTGCTAATGATACAAAATTGAATATCCCTGGTGGCTCAGAGGTTAAAGTGTCTGCCTCCAATGTGGGAGACCCGGGTTTGATCCCTGGGTTGGGAAGATCCCCTGGAGAAGGAAATGGCAATCCACTCCAGTATTCTTGCCTGGACAATCCCATGGAC